>SSHR01001426.1:0-17950 GCA_006518225.1 Fusarium neocosmosporiellum | reverse complement strand
CAAGCTTGATGGGTTTGTGGCCACAAACCCATCAAGCTTGTCGTGGAACATGTGGCTCAGAGCCCTGGGGTTGTTGGGGCCGGCATTGGGGGCATCTTGGTTGAATGGGCCTGGCGCATCCATGCCAGGGCGTGCTCTAACAGCTGAGGTGACAAAGAATTTGCAAGTGACACTCTCAGGGGGGGCAGCCTCTCGGCAGATGCGCAGCTCTTCACGGAACCAGTCCATCGCCTCGAGTCGCTTCAGAGCCCAGACGACAACGACCTTCTTGGTAATGGCCTTGCCGTCTCGCATTCTCTTGATAAGGTTCAGGAGCTGCGACACGAGTGCAGTGATACCGCTGCCTCCCGCAATGAGAATGCAGGTATCAAAGGCAGCGAGGTCACGACGCATGCCACCATAGGGACCATCCAGGAAAGCACGGTAAGTATGGAACGGCCCTTTCTCAATGGCCGTCTCCAGGACCCGACGAGTAAATCCTCCATAGGGTCGGAAGACGAGAGTACAGTCGCGATACTCCTCACCATACTCCGAAGGGAAGTCGTCACTGCAAAGTGAAGCGACAGTGAAAGGGTGGTTCTCAAAGAGAGAGATGCCCGGCATTCGGAGGTAGAAGTATTGCCCGGGCTTCCATCGTTGTTGGGTTGGGATGGTAATCTTGATGGCGTTCTCGGCCATGAGTGTGATGGCAGCCTCGTCGCCAACAAGGAAGGACATGCGCCAGGGCTTGGTCCAGTTGAGCTTGAACAGCCTCAGGAAGTAGCAGAATACCCAAATGCCAATCGTAGTCCAGAGATAAGCCCATGACATGAGAAAGTTCTTTGTGTGCCAGAAAAGGAGACCGACATAGAGGATTCCCACCGGGATGTGAAGGAGAACAAACACCTCGTATGCCATTCTCCTGATGAATGGGAGAGACGCCACACAAAGCCAGATAAGGGGCACGAGACAGGCAATTCCGGTGCCGTAGATGATACCACTGCCACCAGGAAACAGGCGTTGGAACACTTCCATGCCGCCATCGTCCCAGACGGGCTGGACATAGAAGGGGATGGCATGGACGAGTGAGAGAAACAGCAGGAGATAACCCGCCCATCGGTGGAATACGTTGAGTCGCTCAGGGCCGATACCGATAAGAATGGTCAAGAGGTTTGCCTTCATACTCGTCGCGATGATCCAAGGCGTCAAGGCGACACCAATCATGCCCGCGCGAATCGCCAGTGGTGGTGAGCCATACTGAATGCTCTGCCAGTATAGGGGCTGCTGGAGGAAGCAGTAAAGGACGACAAAGATGAGCGAGATGAAGACGGTGGTGAGAACGGCCAGTGACGAAAAGGTAATCCGACGTCTTCCCCATACAAAGTCCGGGATGGGGCGGTAAAAGATCCAACGGAACAGAGCCAGGGTGTCGTTGACAATGCTGACAGAGGAGAAGTGCGCCTTTGGTCGGAAGCTCTTCTCGCCAGGCGCGTCGCCTTCATGGAAGAGCCGTGGGCTCTGTGCGCCCTGAATTCCACCAGACATGGCATACTCTGCCTGCATGCTATACAGGTTTCGGTAATACTCCCCCACCTCTTGCTTGTAGATGGCCTGCCGAATCTTGTCCTGCCAGAGATGCCAGACGCGCATTATGATAACGGTGCCAATCAAGGCAATGGCGAAGTATGACCATCCTCGGCCATATTTGCCAGACTTTTCCCAGGGGTCGACTGTTTGCGCTTGGATGAGGCCGGGTGGACTTGTGGGCGTGATGGCGATTTCAATGCGCTTGACGAGGTCTGAGAATGTCCTCGAGACCCCGTTGACGGCCTCGCGGATGTGCAAGTTGGGGGCCATTTCGACCAGCGACAGAGCTCCAGGTAAGGGCGATAAAAGGAGGCGACGAAGCGCGTTGAAGGCCTTTCTCTAATTCGACATGAACGGCGAGTTATGGTATATAATTCAAGCTCGTGGGTCGGTATGTAAGGGTCTTGATGGTGTGAGACGATGTCGAATCGGCGCCTCCAGTTGCTGCTCTATCAATTGCTGTACAGGTTGCGAGGTTCTATAGGTGCACAGTAGGGATAACCAGTCTATGCTACACCGAGTCGAAGAATACCAGATCCTTCGATTGGATGTAGAAGTGACAGAGGCACGGACGATAAACGAGAGTATACAGAAACACCTTGGTGCTGGGGGATTTGGGAGAGCAGAGGATTAAAACAAGAGCTACGGTGGGGTCTGTGAGGGCATGCGGCCGGATATATGGCCTCAGGCGATCGGGTCTTCACCGTTAAGCAGACCAGACTAGACCAGGGAACTTGGACAGGGTCCGATGGGAAACGGCAGATGGTGGGTGCCTCTTGTGATATGGCGGCGGCAAAGCTTGTCACCGCGGGCATAGGCATGGGGTGGACAGAGAGAGGTGGAATTCGAGATTTGCCATGTGGGAAAAGAGGTTGACCGGTCAAATCACAGCAGGGAAGAGCTTCGACAAGCACCGTGAAGAGGCGCGCCATACTGCGCAGAATGTGAAAGGTCACCCAGCTTTTCCAGGGCAAGCGGCTGACGGAGCATCGATATTGGCTGGCGCTCGAAATGCAGTCTCCCCGCCTGTGGACCGCTAATCCGTCACACAGCCGCGAGCTGGCGTGGTTGAGCGAGGAACAGACGCAGCCGGCGTGATGATAGTGGAGGGGAGGGTAGCATGCAGTGCAGGCAAGCTAGAGTGGACGAGGAAACACGATGGCGGGAGGTGGAGGTCCCGGCTTGTCTGCCGGGGCCGTTGGCTGAGGTCTGCACTTTCGGGCTGGGGATCGCCGCGATGGATGGCTGGGGTCGGATTTTGTTTCCTCTTGTTTCTTCCGTCTCTCTTCATGCTGGGGGCTGTGGTTATGGGCCTCAACACTTGGACAACCATCAACAGCATCCATCCTTCGAATGTTATCACGGAATGACTCGGCGCTATACACACAATGTCAACAAACAAGGCCCAGACTCGCGAAAGCTGCTAGAGCCTGGGCATTGTGGTTGAGTGAATCGAACGAGCAAAGCTCTCAACCGTCGTTGGCTCGTCCCAAAGCCACGGAAGATGAGCGTCTGAGAACGTGGCGGGATTGGATGCGCAGGTGCATCCAAGCACAGGGTTCCTGGCACTTGCTGCGGTCCATGCGTCCGTCGCCTTTCCATTCAGGACAGGTCGATTGTGGTTGGAAGCCGCCGGGAGGCTTGTTGGGGGCCGGATGGGATGGCGGAGGAAGAGGGTGCAGGTGCAGGATCAGGGTGGAGCTCCGAGATGCAAAGCGGTGATGAGGCCATGGGAGCCTTTGATTGGCCCAGAGACGCCGTGACGACCCTTGCGGATGTGCCATGGCTTCTCGAGCGGGCGGCAACAGGCGACTCGCGATTCGCTACTTCCCGTGAGGGCTTTGCTGGGGGTTTAATCGCGTGCGTCGTCGATTCGTGCACCGCTTGTTTTTTATTCATCGGCGGTTGGCCTCATTCGACGGGTGTTCGCTGCTTGTCTCGGGGATTTGATGCTCGAAAGGGGTCAGGAATCATCCGGCCACCCGTTCATCGTTCGATGCACAAAGACTCTCACCATGTCGCACGACATGTTCCTCAAGTCTGTTGGTGATAACTCGCCTGCCATGCACCTTCGCTGCGGTCCGAAGCGGGACGGCGGGCGATGCACCATAGGACCAACAACAACAAAAGACCCTATGCTCCCTGGTCTTTTCCCCGCCCCCTCTCTGGCTCGACGTCTCTTCTCGCCATTCCTTCCATTTGAAGTTTTCTGCTATTGAGCGCTGAATCTTCCGGCCACTATTCCGGCCACCCACCAACCAACCGGTGCACTTGAGTTGATCGTTGCTTGGATGAGGATCCTATGTGATGACATATCCGGGCTATCCGTCATCTGGGGTGGTATTGACATGAGTATCCGTAGAGTCGTGCGAGTCAAGGGTTTGTTGTCACGCGCTTGCAAGTTTGTGGTCGATTATACACCCGATGGTAATATTTGATCGATACGCTCTAAGTAGTCACTCGGGCTGCTTGGTGATACTAGACATCACACTTTACCACAACCTACCGGGCTCCAGATTCAGAATCTGTGTATTATATCGCAGAGAACCCGATTCGTGCGTTTCCAGCCGAGTCGATAACAACCAATGTTATAGTGCCAGGGACAGCGGCAAACACAATTCGGCGTTAGCATGTGAAAACTGGTCCAGTTACCCTACATTGTCAATGTGAATCCGAGAGTTTGAGATTCAAGTTCAGCCTCGTACCCCGCCTCGACATGATTGGTCAAAGCTTCCCCCAAATCTACCAATCAACCTCACGAGGCTGTCATTGTTTCCAACTTTTCATCATCCTCAATTGTCAAAGACACTGAGCCTCTCCAAAACCATTCGACCACAACTACACGCAACCCTCATCGCCCAAAGGGACAGTTGCTTTCAACATGTCTCACACCGCAGGGCTCTCTCGCGCCACCTTTGCGAAGCTCTCCCCCCATCCTTACTTGCTTGCCAACCTTGATCCCTCCGACGATGCAGCCCCAGCTCGAAGCAATCGTCGGGCCCCGAACGACGTCCGCACCCCGACGGTGAACGCGTCAAGCTTGTCACACGCACATGGAAGCTCCCTCGTGCGGATGGGCGACACCACTGTCATCTGCGGTGTCCGAGGCGAGACGATTTTGACCTCCAACATCCCGAGCTATCGTGCCTCCAACACCGAGACCGAGCTGAAGGAGTATGATCTCCTGGTCCCAAATATCGAGCTTGCCACAGGCTGCGCCCCCCAGTTTCTGCCAGGCGGTCCGCCCAGCACCCTGGCACAAACTCTCAGTACGCGTGTCTACTCCCTCCTTCACAGTTCCAAAGTCATCAAGCCTGAGGACCTACGGATATGGCACACCCTGCCGGCCGAAGACCTTGAAGCAGACGACGAGGATCGTATGGAAGAAGACGAACCAGAAACGAAAGGTGGAGAGAGGGTGGTTGTGGCATACTGGGTGCTCTATATCGACATTTTCTTCATCTCATTTGATGGGAACCCATTCGATGCTGCCTGGGCTGGCACGCTAGCTGCGCTACGAGACACAAAGCTCCCGAGAGCACGATACGATGCGGACCGAGAAATGATTGTCTGCACTCGAAAAGACCCGATTCCCCTCACCATCACCAGCATCCCAGTCGCCTGCACCGCTGCCGTCTTCACAGGCAAGGAGACTGACCGACCCACTGACGGCAAATTCTGGATGCTTGCCGACCCCGACAGGCTTGAAGAGTCACTCTGCGACGAGAGTGTGACTATTGTGGTGGACTGCAAGGATGGAGACGTGAGAATCTTGTCCATCTCGAAGCACGGAGGCACAGCCTTGACTCCCCAGCTTCTCACATCGAAGCAATTCTTGAGTTGGGCAACGAAGCGGTGGGAGGGGGTTAATGCGGCAATCACTCAGTCATAGAAAAATGATACCCCAATACGAAGATGACAACGCAACACGAGCTACTGGGAGCGGCTGTTTAGTTTACAGCTTTGATATTCATTCTTGGTTTTGGTGAAGAAATGTGTCAAACCATTCGAACCACCCTTTCAGACTTTATTCTAGGGCAGTAGATACTGGCAGACAAATCGCTCTACCACTCAGAAAAGTGAGTAGTAATGAAACTACTCACGCCGCAGACAATGTTCCGCCAGAGGAGGTAGACACTGTATAGAGGGCTGAGCGGATGATGAGAAGAAAAAAAGAGAAGAGAAAATCTCGGCCACTTCAATTTCAGTTGAATTGACGTTCCGCGCACGGACCACGGAACCGAACCCAGCCCCACCTCGGCCTTCAAATCTCCGCGTCGCAAATAAAAGTCAGACTCAACTTCCTTCTTCCTTCATCTTCATTCTCCCTCACCATGGAATCCCTCTCAGATACCCTGTGGGATGTAGTGATCAGCGGCTCTGGGCTACAGCAGTCCCTACTCGCCCTGTAAGCTTGGATTCCATCGTCGAGACTGTCGTGTGCCTTGATCAGACTGACCCAGCCTTCGTTGCTCGAAGAGCTTTGTCGCGTTCAGGCAAAAACATACTCCATGTCGATCCCAACGACTACTACGGGGGCTGCGAGGCGGCTTTCAGTCTTCAAGAGGCGGACGAGTGGGCTGAGAAGCACAGCTCTTCCGACAACGGGAAACTGTTCGCTGCCGCAGAGGTCAAGCGCGATGCCGACAGCCCAGCTTCGGCACGAGCTTACAGCTTGGCCCTCGCGCCGCAGCTGATACACTCACGATCGAAGCTGGTGACGCAGCTGGTCGACTCGAAAGCGTTTCGCCAGATCGAGTTCCTCGCCGTCGGATCATTCTACATCTACCAACCACCCTCAGAATCTTCCCCGACCCCTTTGCTCAGCAGGATCCCCTCGACTCGAGAAGATGTTTTCTCAAACACATCCATACCGGCCCGGTCCAAGCGGTCCCTGATGAAGTTCCTCAAGTTTGTGCTTGACTATGAGTCGGAACCTCAGACCGATGTGTGGCACCCTCGCGCAGATGAGCACTTGGCAGAGTTTTTGGCGTCCGAGTTCAAACTTGATGCTACACTCCAGTCCTACATCGTTACCCTGACCCTGAGTCATGATGCGAACATCTCTGTCAAAGACGGCCTTGCGACCATCAGCCGCCATCTGACATCCATGGGTGTCTTTGGGCCTGGTTTCGCTGCCGTCTACCCCAAATGGGGTGGTCTCTCGGAGGTGGCTCAAGTGGGCTGCCGGGCTGCTGCTGTCGGCGGCGCAGTCTACATGCTGGGTTCTGGCATTAAGGACATGCAGAAACCTCAGCCTGACCAGGCGGATGCGCCATTGGCGCTCACGTTTACTAACGATATCGAGGTGAAGGCCAAGCTGGTGGTCCAAGGCAACGAGGAATCGGACCCGGAAGACCGCCGAATCAGCAGGGTCACCGCAGTGACCAAATCTGACTTGTCAGCTCTATTTGAGCTTCTGACCGAGGGCTCTCCAACGCCAGCTGTTGCGGTCGTTGCCTTCCCGACTGGTTCAATCTCTGAGGATGGAAAGCCCTCAGAGTATCCAGTCTATGCAATGGTGCACTCGAGCGACACAGGGGAGTGCCCCACTGGACAATGTGAGTCTTACCCTTCTTCTCTCTTGCGCTTGCTTTGGTGTTATGATGATTCACATACCGAATACTTATCTACATTGTCTGAATTTCATTGACGATCATTATCTCTGACAACCTGATACACACTGTACCTTTTAATCTTTGTTTGCTGCACATGCTTGCATGACGTGACGCTAACAAATGATATTAGATGTCATCTACCTGAGCACTGTTCGTACATCGTCGGCTAAAATCGTCCTCGAAAAGGCTTTGTCGTCGCTTCTCGCTGCCGTAGCAGATGGCCAAGAAGTCCCTCCTTGCATCTACCAGCTATACTATGAACAGAGTATTGGCGCTAGCACCTTGAACGTAGACGGCAGTGTTGCTACCTTTTCGTCCTCTTTGTCGAGCCTTGGTTTTGATGATTCCCTGCTGGACTCTGTTCAACAGGCCTGGGAGCTGGTCACAGGTGGTTCCGGTCAGGACGAGGCGGGATACATGAAGTTTGAGGATCGAGAAGGGGGAGGAGATGACGATGCTTACGATTAGATAATGTCTTGACGCATAATGAAATAATATGACTTGAATTCATTTCTCTATGTGAATGGTGATTGTATCATGAAGGCTACCTTGCTTGCCTTCTGCCCACGCACTGAAATGCTGTCCATTTCCCCGTTGCCTTATCGTCCCATGACCCCAAATCACCCACTTGAGTTGATCCCACCGATTTTTATCCGTATTCTTTGGCCGTTTTCCCAGGCACGTTGTTGATCCCGATATTTCCCATATTGCCGCAACCCGAAGCAGCCTTAAAACTCCAAAACAAGAATCCCGTTCGTTACCCGAAAATCAAAGCAGCCCATGTCGTGATATTCCGTAGAGACATGACCCATCAACATCGTGTATTCGCCAGTCCCGGCAGTTTGTTGCAGATGAAAACAAAAATAGAAAAGGATGAGGTATATCCCGGAGTTCGAAAAGAAATCTAGGCCAGTTCGTCGGCCATGTCGTCGTCTTGCTCAGGAAGAGTCAACCCGATGCGAATCGTACCAAAGGGTTGGTTCTCGGCGATGCCATCCTGTTCGACAGCGAGGGCGCTCTTGGTTGCAAGGGTCAGGACATGCATGAAAGCCTCCGAGATGAACTTTCTCGCGCTGGCTGGGTTCTCGAGCTCGTCGGTGAGGGTATCAAAGTTGATCCAGCGGCGGTTGACCCGATCACGAGAGCGAGTATAACCCTTGGCCTGGGCTCGAACTGTAGCATAACCGAGAAAATCAAGGGCAGAGCTGTCGAGACCCTGGGTAGAGTTCTGTGTGTCGTTGCCAACAGGGAAATCCAGACCATCCAGAATACCTTCGTGCCCGATGGAGTTGTTCTGAGAGTGAGGTTGTGGGAAGTCGTCAGAACCATAAGGTAGACCGGGAAGATCGCTCCAACGTTCAATAGAGCGAACAGCACTTCCGCGGCCAACAAGAGGGCTTGGGGCAGGTATATTCTTCTGCACACTTCCATGTCCTCGGATGGATGAACCGGGGGCAACAGAGGGAGGGCGACTCCAAGGAGCCATGGAAGAGGAGTGTCGATCCTCGAGAGCTGGAACAACCTCCATGCCCATCTCAGGGGCGTCGTCACCGAGAATAATTGCACCCACAACGTCATCCAGACCGCGCCCTATCTCAGCACCGCCATCCGTCTTCTGGCGAACACGTCTCTCGTCACTCTGATCTTCTTCGAAGGCTTCGGCAGAAACACGACGTCGTCCACGTCGCTTGGGCTCTTCCTGCTCAGGCTCCTTGCCCTGAAGACGGGACAGAAGCGACATGCCAGAAAAGTCCTCTACAAGTGGATGATCATGCCCTGCGAGAGTTCTCCCAACGCCTGCAATACCGTTGCCGAAGAGGAAGGCTTTGGCATTCTTTCGTGCTTGAGTTATAGTCGTTGTCGGGAATGGCTTTCGGCTTGCCTCCATGTTGGCAAGATAGTTGACAGACCAACTGCGAACCTCTGCCGAGGGGATATAGTCTCTCTGATCCACCATGTGGCACAGCTTGCGACGTCTTCTCCGGCGAGCGGGGGCCTGGGCCTGCTCGGTCTCGACTGATTCGGTGGCTGGAACAACTGAGGAGGTGGACTTTTCAGCACGTCGACGCTTGGGAAAGGGTTCCGCATCAGGCAGCGCATCTTCTCCCATGATGGCTACGTTTTCGCCACCGACCTGCTCCTTCTCAGGACCAGGGCCAGCGATGTTGTCCTGAGGCTGAATGTCGAACTCTCCCAACCCAGGAAGAGGCGGGAGCTCTGGCTCAGGCTCACCGAGGCCAACGAGGTTGCCGTCGGCGTCAAAGTTGAGGAAGACACTAGGGAGACCCTCAAGCTCATCTCCACCGAAAGGGCTGAAGTCAGCCAAAGGGTCCTGCGGGTTGAAAGGCTTCGCAAAAGGAGAGTCTTGGTTGAGGTCAGTTGGAAGACGGTAGCTGCCTCCCGAATGAGAAGACTGCGGGAGGTCGAAGCCCAGCAGTGAATGGTTGCTGCCTGAGGAGCCAGTGCCTTGAGTCAAAGGAGTCATCTGGGAGACATTGTGCTGAGAAGAGAATTGGTTCGAAAAAAGGATCAAGTCGTTGGCGCTGGTGAGGAGATCAGGGTTTGGCACGCTGTTGGAAGGATCGAAGTTGGGATCATCCTGCAGAGTGATATTGTGACGCCTTGGACTGTTAGCGAATATCGAGAGATGGGAATGGATGGCAGCTTACTTGGTCTTGCCTGCGCGCGGGTCCGTTTCATTTGTTTGCATGACTCGAAAGAAGGTCATCATGTCGGACTGGGTCTTTTCGGCGTCTGAAAGAACATAACGACACTGCTGGGCAAACACGCGAGACACACCATAGAGGAGATTTCCCTGAAGACGCAGCGCCAGGGGGGCCCCGGGATGGATGATGGTCTCGCATGCCTTCGGGACATTGACCTCTTGGATGGCCTTTCTGGTCACCTTCTTCTGAGCCGTGTTGCCAACCGTGGCCACCAACCTGAGAAAAAAGGTCAGTGGAAATCAAGCAGAGTAGAATAGGGAATGGATACCAGATGGTAGCAACCCCATACTGGGTGTTGCTGAGAACTGAGAAGGGAGTTAGCAGCAGGCTGGGGGCGAGTGACACTGGGCGGACTTACTCTCGTGGCTATAAAACATGGTGCTCTGCCTCGCTCATGCGGGTCTTTGAGTAGCTGAAGAAACTTCCCGAGAATAAGGATAAGTAACGAGAAACTAGAGCCCTTCAGCGTGGCTCTATCGAACCCCTTGGCCGATGCCCCGACGTGTTGCTGGTCGTGATGCTGGAGGATGCTGGGGTGAGGTTTTCGGAGAGGACAATTGAGGAGGAGAAGAAGGGAAAACGCGAAAAGGGAGCGAGGAAAAAATGTCACGCGTCAAGATCAAGTGCGAACGAGGCTCATGGGGGGTGAGTTTTGGCAGCTGGCCGTCAGTGTCAAGCAGCTGGCAATGGAGGCAGGAGCGACTGGGACCTCAACTCGGCGTGGATTACACATTTGCCTCGTTATTGTCAACTTTATTAGCCAAGAGAAAGACACAATTCCCTTCTTTTAGAAAGCTAGTTATTGATACCCAGAAATAATAAATGATTCTATTTATTTAACCCCTTGGTCCTGGTGGCCATGCCTTTCGAGCCCAGGTCTAAAATCTGCTCGAATTTCGCACCTTCCAGTTGCCAGGAGGCGCTCTCCTAATCCTTAGGATGAGGTTTATTTGAGACAAGGCTTACACCACTCATTATTCAGCAACACCAAACAGTGTCTCTCAACTCAATTACATCTCCCGTCGACCTTACAACCTCATCTTCCACTCCTCCGCGCCCTGCCTTTGGAGTCGTCGTAATTGATGATCATTCAGACCATCACGTCTTGCCATCAAGCAACCAACTCAGGTTCCGTGGTCTAGTTGGTTATGGCATCTCGTTAACACCGAGAAGGTCCCCGGTTCGATCCCGGGCGGAACCACTCTTTTTGGCATCCTCGCCTTTTTGTGCCTCACAGTTCCAAGGAATATCATCTTTTTGACAGTTTTCAGGCGACAGTGTCCTCGTTTAGCACATTACTAGTATTTATGGGAAGCATCACACTTATGGAACGAATGGCTTAGGAGTCAATGTCACCTTCAACTATGTACTTCTATCCCGTTTTGCGACCCTAGTTGAGAGGAGTCATAAGCCAGAGCATACACTCAGATGTTCTATGGTGACGGTCCTCGTTAAGGGTTTCCGTCATATGAATAGGTCTTGGTCCTAATGAGCGGCCTCCTAAACTACACTGTTACTTGTGGGTGGTTCGAAGGCCAGTTCCGCTGGCAACCAAGGCAGCGCAGAATCCAAGCAAAGCCACCGCAGTCGAAGCTCCGAAAGCGTACTTGAGACCATCGTAATAGACAAGGCGTGCCTTGAGCTGGATATCCGGCGGGAGGTGGCGGATAGAGTCGACTGAGTGCCGGATTTGATCGATGATCTAAGAACAAAGTGATCAGCATTTACACATACTACTGGCTTAGTTGACGTGAAAAGAAAAAGGGCGTACTCTCCATTTGTCTGATACCTCGCTCAGTGCATCCGGAAGTCGGACGCTGAGCGTAGTCTGCACAATGGCCGATGTGACTGATACTCCCCAGACGGTTCCTAGTGATCGGATGAGATAGACAGTTGAGGCAGTAACCGCATGGTCTGAGAATGTCCAGTCAGTTCAGTCAAGCCTTGGCCGAGGGCAGGTTACTGACCGGCATGGTCGAACGAAGCAAGAGAGGTAAAGAGAATACCAGGGTAGATAATCCCCTGACCAAGGTTTGCAGGAAAGACAAACACAAAGTACTTCCACGTCGAGTCCTCAAACCCGAGTGAAGTCACTAGAGCGTTGCCCACTACCATGAGCAGAGCCCCCGTGCGAACCAGAGCAATCAGCCTTCCCCAGCGAGACATGACGATGCCGGCGATGACACCGCCAATCGGTGTGGCAAGCGAAGGGATCGCGAGTCGTGCGCCAGCCGTGGTGGCTGAGTCGAGTAGGACAACTTGGAAGAAGAGCGGGAGCATGAAAAGATACTGGAAGATGAGTTGGCGACACAAAAGACCAGGGAATATCTGATACTCACCCCATAAGCGGCCATACCGGCACACACATTTGCGGCTTGTGTTGCTATCGGTAGTCTCCCTTGGAGTAAACGGAGAGGAATCACTGGGATAGCACTCGTCCTCGCTTCAACTAGGAGAAACAAAGCGAAGAGAACGACACTACCGGCCAACGAGCCAATCACCCAGGCGCTGGTCCAGGGCAATTCATTGCCTCCAAGGCTCAGACCAACGAGCTGGACTGAGACGGCAACTACCAGCAGTAATGAGCCAGAGAAGTCAACCCTCTTCCAGACGGCACCCAGTCCACTGTCGAGAGAGAAGCCTCCGGGCTGGTTGGCGACAACGAGAGCTCCAATCACAAACGCCACGATGGACACTGGAACTTGGAGGAGAAAACACCATCGCCAACCAATGTGGTCTGCGATTGAGCCCCCGAAGGAAGCCCCGGCGATGGCTCCGAATCCGAAGATGCCATTTTGAAGGGCTTGGTACATTCCACGCTTTCGAAAAGGGATCATGTCTGAGTTGACAATGGTGGCTTCATAGTGTTAGTCTTGATATTATCAGGTATGTTCAACTCATAGACTCACCCATAGTCATCAATCCTCCTCCGCCAAAACCCGTCAGCGCCCGCATGCAGTTGAGAACAATCACATTGTTGGCCACACCACACCCAAGGCATCCGGCAGCAAAGGTGATAGTTGAGATAAAGAAGCACAGGCGGCGGCCAAAAATATCAGAAACCCTCCCGTAGAGAGGCTGAAAGGCAGTGCTGGTGACAAGATAGGACGTCGTCAACCATGATGCCGTGTTGGCAGCTCCAAACTCGGAACTGATGACGGCGTAGGTTGCAGCCGTGATGGTACTGTCTAGTCCGTAGAGAAATACATTGGACATGATGGCCAGTTGGATCCAGATGAAGCCCCGTGGGGGTTTCCATGAGTCCTCATCTGGGGCGCGAAGGAGGGGCTGATCCTCGCGGGCCTCGACGTCGTCTGCAGGGTTCAAGACCCCAGGTGAAGGAGAAGAACTTCTCATGACGAGATGATATAGTTTTTGAGAAACAAAAGTGAACGTCGAGATTGTGATAGTATATCGTCTAGTTGAGTTGAGACAAAGAACACTCTCAGTAACTTGTGCGTGCGACTAAAACCTAGACACTCAATGCCGAGAACCGTGGGGCATTTAACGGGTCATCGGTAATGGATTGATAGATCGGTGTGACTCTACTGTTAGCACATGTCGAAATCTCTTGTCCGAATCACGTATTCGAGGTTCCGAGAACCGGTGGATCCTCCGAGACGGGGATGCCAAGACGATTTTGTACCACTGCACAAACTCGGATGTCGGTGATGCTACTGTATGAGTGATGGTCAATTGACCCAATTGAGCTTCCACGGTAGCTATTGACGGGTAATTGCATCTTGGTATATATGGCATTGGTAGTGGCCTAACAGTCGCGATAAACATTGGCTCAAGACAGTAGTTGGGGATGACTACCTTGGTTGAATCCGAATCTGAGCTGATGCGTCAATCTCGCTACTTTGCAAACCAAGACGATGTAATGGTGGGATTACCAAGCATCTCTTTGACATTATGCAAGAACTCGCCTAGCCCAACCTCACTTCGACACGTCGCAGAGCTTGTGCATCTCAGCGTAGTCTCCTTTGTCGTCATACAGATTGCATGGAATCACGCAATGCAGCATCTCAAGCATTGGCACAGAACTCAATCTTTATTCCCTCACCAAGAATGGCGATCTTCCCCCGCTTGTTGATCTCTCAATTGTCCAATAATCTCTTTAGTTGAGTAATGGCGTGCTGCCTCTGTTGCAACAGCGACATTGCTCGCTCGCGGCCTTATATATCGCTACAAGGCCTGTGAGAACAGCATCTCACACAACTTGATCAAGTTTACAACTCCAACACCTTGCTTACTTTCTTGACTTCAACCTGAAAACTAGTGGTGGACTTTGGGCTCGTAGACTGCATCAAGGTGAATGTACCTTTTCTTGGACGAGATGGAGATCTGGGCCGCTGACGCTGCTAGCAACGCTTCTTCATCTCCAACATGAAGCACTCCCTTTGTCACTTGGCCGCTGCTCCTCTGGCCTTGGCCCATCTCGCCGCGGCCGACTGGCAGTTTCGCTCCCGTCCTGACCTGGCACCCCCTCGTCTCAACATCACCATCCCTGCCACGGACGAGGTCGAGCCGGGATATCTCTTTGTGGCTCCCTTTGCTGGCTACCCAGACACCCCTACAGAGCAGCATGGTCCGCGCCAGGCAGGTCCTTACATCTTCCGGGACAACGGCGACCTCGTCTGGTCTGGCTATGGTCTCTACAGTATCTGGGCCACCAACTTCCAAGCCGGGCGCTGGAAGGGAAAGGACATCCTCTTCAGCTTTGAGGGTGACCACAACGCTGGGTACGGCCATGGTCACGGGCACATCACCATTGTGGACCAGCACTACGAGACCATCCGTGAGCTGCGTGCTGGGAACCACAAGTTGGTGGACAAGCACGAGTTTCACATCGTCAACGAGGAGACTGGCCTTATCCAGATCTATCAGCCTGTGCCTCGAGATCTTCAGAAATGGGGTGCTAGTCCAGAGCAGCAGTGGATTGTGAATGCCATAATTCAAGGTTCGTACCAACTCCTTGAACTCCGGTCTCTGGTTGTATTGACACAACTATAGAGCTTGACATTGCCACGGGCAAACTCCTGTTCGAGTGGTCAAGTCTCGATCACGTACAGCCAGACGGTAAGTCACCCTGTCGGATAGCTAGTCCCTTTGCAGCGCTGACCTTTCATAGAAGCAGTCCTGCCCATCAACCCCGGCCAGGCCGGTTCCGGATACAACAGCTCCGACGCCTGGGACTACTTCCACATCAACAGCGTTGACAAGGACGCCGAGGGTAACTACCTCATCTCAGCCCGCGACGCCTGCGCCATCCACAAGATCAACGGCACTGACGGCTCCATCATCTGGCGCCTCCATGGCAAGCGCTCCGACTTTGCCGTCCCTGACGACGCCAAGTTCTGCTTCCAGCACCACGCACGCTGGCTCTCCCAGGACGGCGACGTCGAGGTCATTAGCCTGTATGATAACAGCGCACACGGTACCGAGCACAGCGGAGGTTCAGAGGTTCATACGGCGCCTACGAGCAGTGGCAAGATTCTGCGGCTCAACAAAACCTCGTGGACGGCTGAGCTGGTTGCGGGCTACTTTCCTCCCGATGACCTCCTTTCCAAGTCCCAGGGCAGCACGCAGGTTCTTCCTGGCGGAAACGTCCTCGTTAATTGGGGATCTGAAGGAGCTCTGACTGAGTTCACAGCCGACGGCACGCCCATCTTCCATGCCTACGTGGACTCGGGCTTCCTTGGCGTTGGTGCTGAGAACTACAGAGCTTTCAGGTACAACTGGACCGGCATTCCCAACGAGACGCCCGCCATTGTGGCACTCCAAGGAGATGAGGGTACCAAGGTGTATGTTTCTTGGAACGGCGACACCGAGACGACTTTGTGGAGGTTCTACGCCGTCACTGACGAGTATGGCTCTCGGGACTTTCTTGGCGAGGTGAAGCGGACCAGCTTCGAGACCAGCCTTGTGACTTCCAAGAATATCGCCAGTGTTGCAGCCGAGGCCGTTGATGTACATGGAAGGGTCATTGGCTCCACAGCTTCTGTTCTTGTCGAGGCTGAAGTTCTTCCAGCCCAGCTTGACAACGCAAAGGGTCAGAGGCCCCTGGGCAGATACAACGCCTTGGGAGCAGACCTATAAATCCAAAACCTCAAATTGGGCTCAGAAACGGGCCAGAAACAACAAAGAAATTGCACTTCAATATCAGGAAGATGGAATGAACCGAGTGGGGGAGATGGCTTCGCCTAGTGCATGCCACTGGCGGTTTTGGAACGCGCGTGTGATTTGCTTTATTTGTTTTATGTACCCGACAATCCTTTAACCTAGATAGATCATCAAGTCACTCCTTTGCCAAAGATGATTGTGTTTGATGACGTCACCTACTGAGTTGTGTGGACAAGACATACCGGGCCAAGAGCTTGAAATTGTTTGAAAGATGATTTAATCATCTGATATTCCTTCTCTTTCTGCAATACTTGCCAGGGAGAGTTGCAAGAAGCATGACCCCTTGGAAATATTTACAATTAATCGTCGATATGAAATTTGACAATTCTCCATGTTATGTTGGTTCTCGTGAGAGTCTTGGTAGGAGGTTGCACGACTGACTCGTGAAAAGAAGAATGATCGAAAACGACAGCTGTCGGTCAAACAATGCAGGTCCCGGTTTTAGTGTCTCTAGAAGGTACCAATCCTCGGAGCTTATGCGCCGTAGAAACTGGGGAAGAAGCGTGCCTGCGATGGATGGATGGATCCATGGGCATGACGTTGACGAGATGACGTCGTCGATTCATCACGATGCGGCCAAGTGCCAAACACTGCACAATGGCAGGAGGGGAACAAACTGAGTGCCTTGGGTATAAATAATACGTCTACCCCAACACTAATACTCTAATTCTTCACTCTCGATTCATCAACATCAAAACTTGACAAGCACAACTCTTGCACTCACACTCACACTCTCCCACTCACAACCACACACAACCACACACACAACTTCACATTCAAACATGCCTCGCCAAGGAGACGGTTCTTCCGACAACGGCCCCTTTGAGGCCGCCGAGCACAACATTGCCCACGGCGTCGGCAAGCCTGACGTGAGCCCTTCCCCTCTGCACGAGGAGATGACTGCTAACTCCCAACTCGCACCAGTCCGACCGAGTCGACCGCGCAGACAAGACGGCTCCCCTCCCCGAGGGCAAGGACGAGCACGGCATGGGCCTCCAGGACGCCAACGCCAGCGGCGGACAGAGCCAGGGCATCAAGCAGGGCAAGGATGTCGGGCAGGGCAACTAGATCTGGTGATGGAGAAGAGATACCTCTAGCGATGTGCACGTGAGTGCGTCACGACGACATGAATTAATTACAAGAAGAAATCAACAGCAAAGCAGCTTGTGTTTCACCCGGTGAAAGGTGATTGACTGCGAGGATGTGATGCCCTGGAGCGAGGTTACTGTTGTTGCTAGCTGGGGTTTTGAGCGGCAGGTGTCGACAGTGAGAACCCTCACGTGTTCAACTAACCAGACGAACTCAGGTGCATCGCATTCCAGTATCATCGCCTGGCCATTTTTGCTCTCCCCAGGCTTTCTCGAGTGTCAATCAATCCCTCTCCTTTGGCTCTCCGGCAGCCAAGGTTGATGATCATGGATGGATGTCAAAGAAGCATAGAGATTCAAGAAGCCCCACCCACACACCCCACAAAAGGACACAAGAGCACGTGCCCGTGAGCCCGCAAAAAAACGAAATGAAATGACTCAAAACTCCACGCCACCACCGATATAATACGAAATTATCAACAACACGCCCAACAAACAACCACACCAAGCGATTTCACCGCTTGCTCGGTCTGGTGGTCTAGTGGTATGATTCTCGCTTAGGGTAAACCCGAAAGCAAGCTTGCGAGAGGTCCCGGGTNNAGACCCTTTCTTTAGCCGTCTGTAGCGACGGTTTCCCCTGCTTCTTGGTTCCTGAACCAATTGGTTGGCATTGATTGATAACAGTTACTTAGTGACTGAATCTCAGCTTTCGACGACGTCCGTGATGCTCCTCCTCCTCTCCCGTAGACCGTCCTCCACTCATCTC
>SSHR01001417.1:0-36426 GCA_006518225.1 Fusarium neocosmosporiellum | reverse complement strand
AAGAACATCTTGGACGCCCATTTTTGCTGTGTTGTGTTGTAAAGGTCGAAGAATCGATCGAGATGAGGTCAACTAAAGTAGGTCGAGGGATCAAGAATATGAAAAATCTGTTGAGCAAGAGAGGTTGTCAGTGATGTGGGTCCAAAGTGGGAGGGGTTGCGCGGGGTTTTCTATCTGTCGAGCTTATCGATAAAGCAAACAATGAGCAAAAGGGAGGGGCAAAGCAAGCAGGAACAGGGGGCGGGGAGGGGCAGTCTGGCAGACAGGACCAGGGCAGGAGGGGCATCCCACGCTCCTTCCAGGGGATGCTCTGTGCTCCAGCGAGAATGAGTTCATCAAGTTCAGGCCATGAGCTGTTTCTACATCCAACAGCGTCATGTCGGTGAGACACGGACCAGAAGCATGATAAGAGGGCGGATCTCTTCATCTCGCCAAGTCGTCAACCTCAATTTCATTTCACAACACGATGCCTCTCGATTGGCGAGGACGAACATCTGTCGGGAATCGTCTGAGATTCAGGGTCCTTGCTTGAGCTTCGGGGAGCTCCAGGGCTGCGGAATGGGCTGAGAATGTTGACCGATTCACCGCATCAACAAGTGAGTCGATTGGAGTCCGCCTCACCCGGATGCAAGATGCTCACCGCACACCTCAGCCCGGATCAGCTCCCCGGAGGCGTCAATGCCCGGTGTCTCCCCGGCGGCTTCGCGGCCGATATGTCTCTTGTCTGGCATTCTCCGTCTCTGCGCGCCTCACTCTTCCTCTCATGGCTCTCTCTCACTCTCGCCTCACCCACCCCGACTCCGCTACAGCCCGACACCGGCGCAGACACCCCCATCGCACCAAGACATTAACAAGGAACGGCTTCCCCAGCAGACTCACTCGAGCTAGCTAGCGGCAGCTCTTTGACGTTGTTGAGAGTGCAAGTGTATGTCTCCTCGGTGGTAAAGTGGAGTCGCCGGCAGAGCGGCCCCATTGGAGGATCAATTGCAGTGGATGGGATTGGATTTGCTTTGCGACGATGGAGAGTGGCTCGACTTACACGCTTGACAGGGAGACGGACGACCCAGCGATGATGTCGACGACGACGTTTAGTGGGAAGAGTGGAGGAGTTGTCTGGATTGAGAAATCAAGCACACCAAGGTCGCCATCAGGAGGAGGGGCAGCCGACTTATATCATGGCCTCCTCATTGCCGAGACCTCCTTCCTACCGTAGCCGACGCCTCGGGGCTCGCGACGGAAACATGCGGGACGCTCTGGGCCTTGGAGCGCATCGATCGGGAACCATCACTCGTCGCCGCTGGCAACACGCTGACTTTGTTCTCGTGTGACCCCATTTCCCCCGCATACTTCAACATCGTGAGGGACACGGTTGGCTGGCGCGCCATGATGGGGGTGGGCACCGCCGGGCAGTCAGGTCCTACTCTCCCGGTCCTCCCCAAACCCCAATGTCACGAACTGAAGCCAACCGCGCAGGCTAACGCACTCATGCAATCTGCAGTGCCGGCGAGAGCCAATCTCGATATGCCGCACTTGCGTAGCCCCGAAACGTGTTTTCCCGTTGCAGGGTCATATGAATTGCACACATCCTGCGCTGACACTAATACATGATCTCAATTTACCTCCGGCGGAGCTTCGACATCACTAGCGCCGACTGGTCATGAGCTTACAATTGACCAGCTCTCGGTGATACATTCCCGAGAGGCCACCAAGGCTTCATCATGAAGGAGGATATGGACCAGCAGGGAGACAATGGCGGTTCATTTGAACTCTAGCTCTCACACGCACGTGCTGAACGGCTTTCCTGCAGCCTGGGTGCGATGAAGAATCACCATGCCTTGCACTGCTTCATCAATGCCGAAGCTTGCTTGTGCAGCATCGGACCAACATCCGTCAGGCACATGAGTTGATGTCAGTCAGTCTTCGGCTTCTCATGATCTGACGCCCCGTCAGCGATGAAACTCGTCATGTCACGAATTGTGTCTTCTCAGGCGTCGGAAAGTCACTCAATTGCAATCTACCTCATCGGCTGGCCCGAGTCCGGTCCCTTTCACCCGCAATTGGACGCCATTCGAGGCCCTACATCACGTACCAAGTACGTAGTCCTTACGAGATCCCAACCCCACCAGTGCCTCCATTCGTCCCCTCGACCCCGCTTCGCGATGAGGTTCCGGAAGTCCTCCAATGCTCCCTCCCGGCGCTCCGCTCCCCCACTCACATGCGTTGTCAACCAACGGCCGTCCATGAGACAGGGGTTTCAGCATGGGAGGATACGCAGTCTCCAGAGGACCTTCCTTGGCGCCTGACAACGGGGCTCCCCTCCAACAGCTGATTGGCTTCCGTAGCTCAGTTGGTTAGAGCGTCGTACTAATACTTCATTCCGAGTATCCGGTAATGCGAAGGTCTCTGGTTCAAGCCCAGGCGGGAGCATCGCTCTCTGACGCCCACCAGCTTTCTTTTTGCATTTTTTTTGCGATTTTTTTGCGATTTTTTTGTGATTTTTTGGGTAGTTTGGTGAGTTGGTGATCTTGGACCGTGATGTTGTGGTGTTGATGATATTGCACTAAGACAAAGTGACGTACCCTAAAGTGAGGATGGGAAGGAGGCCGTATCTATCCTCACCACTCCTCTCAAATGTTATGATGAGCAGAAGACTAAACTAATCATAAATTATCACAAGAAAGCATAATATTCTTCACATCTCATCCATGCTTTTTATTATATCCTTATTGCTATCATTAGAGTAGGATGTTCTTCTTTGCCGGACAGTATCTTTGCTCTCTTGACCCGCGTGCTCACTCTCATCTACCAGCAATTGCTGAAACATCTAACGGGTCAAGTCAGTTAGTAAGAGTGCTGGCAGGCGAGAGGGGCAAATCGACTCTCTTGAGTCCCTCTTTAATGTCCTGGTGTGGACAGCCGTACCCCATGTGGTCTCATTCGCCGCACTTGAAGCACCAGAAGGAGCCTAGGTTGAGGTTAGGCATGGGCGTCACCCATTCTATCCGCTTCTTCGAGGTGAAAATGGAGTGGTCCTTAACTGGATTGTCCAGAGAATAGTGCTGAGCGATCCCCAAGGTGATATGGTATTCATAACACCCTCCCAAGTCAAAGCTTTGGCCGCCACCTGGGCGGGCTGGGACACCAACACAGACAGGAAGAATGGGTAGGTAATCGAGAAGAACCTTGCAGACAATGATTTCACATTCGCTGAGGTCCTCTCTGCTTCTTTGCATGTCGGTCCGACGAGACCAGTATCGGACCGAGCGTTCTTTGGGTTGACGATCGTGTTGTGAATGGATTACTACGTAGTAGAACCTGATCTTGTTGTAGAAGATTCTCAGACGTCACTGGAGTAAAATATGATATCATGTTTATGCACATGCTTTGCTGATAGACCCAGATATGATCCAAGATCCGATGTTCTAATTCTAAACAATGCCACCTGTAACTGAACCTTCAACGGTTGCTTAGGTCTCTGTGGTCCTGGAGTTGGTTTGGAAGACAACAACGGTGAGATTTCATGGAAATTATTCATGACAACTCGAACCTAGACCGACATATGTGTGGATGAATTGATGATCTCCTTGTAGTTAATTGTGTTCCAAAATGCCCCCAACTGCCATTGGTTTTTGCCTGCTTCCTCCAGCTTAGCTTCACGTGCATGGTTCTCCAGAATAAAAAGAGGACCATACAAACCACCCCTCTACCCATCTCCAGCATCATTCGCCACGGCGCCAGCGATTCGAGTCGATCCACGCCCGTCAATTATGATCGCAAGGGCCAATGCGAAGAAACCTGCTGCGCTTACCTAGCCACTCAACCGACATCATCCCAGCCGAAGATGGATGAGGAAACGCTCAAAGAAGCTCTCACGAGCTTCCCCAATGCCAGCAAGACGCCAGAACCTGCTGCGACCTCGGCGCTCAACATCAATGCCCTCTTCGACAACCCGCTCTTCGCTGGCGGTATTGGTCTCGCCTCTCTTGGCGCTGTAGCAGCGTTCGCACGAAAAGGCGCATTGTCCGCCTTCGGAGCAGCTCGGCGCCGATTGCTCGTCAACGTCGAGATCAGCAAGCAGGATCCCGCCTACCCTTGGATCCTAGCTTGGCTATCACAACCCCGCGAAAACCCAGGCTTCATTGCCTCTCGACTGACACGAATTCACAACCTCTCCGTTTCGACAACTACCGCATCCCGAACGCCTGGCGTCAGTGGCCCACAACATGCGCATTTCTTCCTGCAACCCGGCTATGGACGGCACATTGTCAAATTCGGCAGTGCGTACATTGCCGTCAACCGCGAGAAGCACAACACGGCGAACATGAACACGGGCGAACCGCACGAGATACTTCAGATGACGACCCTATGGGCTCACCGACACGTTTTCGAGTCGGTCTTTAGCGAGGCACACCAACTGGCAGCCAAGGCGAACGAGGGCAAGACGATCGTATACTCGGCTCGAGGAATGGACTGGGTACCTCTTGGGGACCCGAGGAAGAAGCGACCACTAGGCTCTGTGATCCTAGACAAAGGTGTCAAGGAAAACATCGTGAGCGACGTACAAGATTTCTTGAACCGGCAGCAATGGTATGTTGATCGTGGCATCCCGTACCGACGAGGTTATCTTCTGTTTGGCCCTCCTGGCAGTGGCAAGACGTCTTTCATCCAAGCGCTCGCGGGAGAACTGGATTTCAGTGTGGCCATGATCAATCTTAGCGAGATGGGCATGACGGACGACAAGCTCGCCTATCTTCTCACTAAGCTGCCGAAGAGGAGCCTGTTGCTGTTGGAGGATGCAGATGCAGCGTTTGTTAACCGGCGACAACGAGATGCCGATGGCTATAGTGGTGCGACTGTGACTTTCTCAGGTCTTCTCAACGCTCTTGACGGTGTTGCTGCCGGTGAAGAGCGGATTGCCTTCTTGACGACGAATCACGTCGATCGTCTTGATCCTGCTCTGATCAGACCTGGTCGCGTGGACTTGATGCTCCGCATTGGTGAGGCTACGCGATACCAGGCTGCTCAGATGTGGGATCGGTTTTACGGCGATGTTGATACAGATCACTCTGGCCGGGAACGTTTCCTCAACCGACTCGAGGAGCTGGGCCTGTTTGGACAGGGACCAGATGGAAAGCCATCGAATCGACACACCAGTGCGGCGGCGATTCAAGGACTATTCTTGTTCAACAAGAACGACATGCAAGGGGCGATTGATATGGCCGAAGGACTCATCCCGAGAAAATTCGAGGCCTCAGACGATGTTCCGGAGGGAGCCATCAAGACTCCTGCATGAAGCTCCGTGTTTTCTCGGAGATGTATGAATATGTACCATACTTTTAGCTATTGTGATACCCTGGTTTGAATCATGAGATAGGAAGATGAGTCGTAGATAGACCGTGTTGTTAAAAGGAAGAGGTGGCTACTGGGTATCGAGCTACCGGGCGGGTCTTTGAAGACGGAATTGGATGATGATTTCCCACGAGTCTCGTCTTGCGAGAACATTGTAATCTTGTAAGAACGCCTATCAAGGCTGATGATGGAGCGAAGGCTGAGCTGAACAACAGGCATGGTCGCGACTAGCCTGGTTTGCTCGGTGTGACTGATGCGCTGTTGTTGCCTGGGCTTAGCAGCGTGTGCACGCGCGCATATTCACAGCCCGCCTTTGCAGCTCATGAGTGCCAACGGAACTTGGACCTGACAACACTCCAAGTGAGAAAGGAATAAAAAATCGACAACGATTCCATCAAATCCAACTCGCTTGTGCGTCTTTACCTTCAAAATCGCGTCGAAAATGTCTTCCAACTCCGGCCAAGGCCAGGGAACGCTGGATACATGGCTCTCTAAGAAACCATCCTCAAAGCCCGCCGCTTCTACCTCTGAGCAGCCATCTTCATCATCAACACCAGCTTCATCATCATCTCAACCTTCTCGCTCATGGCGCAACAGGCGCAAAGACCCCTGGAGACAGGGCGCCGGGCTCGCCGCCGTCGCCAAGGAGACGCGAACAGTTCTCCCCGATATTCTCAATGGGTTGCCCGACATCGAGGCCAGCAAGTCCGAGGCGCTCTACTACGAAACTCTTCAACCGCTCAAGGCCACTGAGTGTCCTAAGCGGACACCTTCGGGAACAACAACTATCAAGATCGTCAACGACGACTCTTTCAATGCCGCCATCGACCTTGCTTCTTCAAAGGATCCCTCATCTGGCCGTGTCGCAGTCTTGAACATGGCCAGCAATGTAAGCCCAGGCGGAGGATGGCTGAAGGGGGCGCGCGCCCAGGAGGAGGCACTTTGTTACCGCAGCTCCTTGTATCTGTCCCTACATCGACGATACTACCCATGGAAGCAGCGTATGGGTGTCTACAGCCCAGACGTCGTCATCATTCGCTCCGACCAGGATTCCGGACACAAACTCCTCATGCCCGA
The DNA here is from genome assembly GCA_006518225.1 of Fusarium neocosmosporiellum. Taxonomy (NCBI): domain Eukaryota; kingdom Fungi; phylum Ascomycota; class Sordariomycetes; order Hypocreales; family Nectriaceae; genus Fusarium; species Fusarium neocosmosporiellum. The sequence continues at coordinate 30,000 of SSHR01001417.1, read as the reverse complement.
TGTTGAGGTTGAGAACCTTCCTGTCGTCAGCGTACTGAGCATCGCCGCCCTGCGCACGCCACCTGTTGCTAGAGCCGCTGAAAAGCAACCCGACGGCTCATATATCGACAGGCTCGTCTTTGCGAACCCCGCGGATCGTGATATGACGAAGATCAAGATGAGAATATGTTTGCGAATGGCGGCGAGAAGAAATCATGGGCTACTTGTGCTCGGCGCCCTTGGATGCGGTGCGTTCAGGAATCCGCCGAAGGAAGTGGCTCACTGTTGGTTGGAGGTTTTGCAGGAGCCAGAGTTTCAGGGCGGTTGGTGGGAGGAGGTGTGGTTTGCCGTGTTTGATCGAAGAAACGAGGGAAACCTCGAGGTATTTGAAGAGGTGCTTGGCGGCGTGGAGGTCTGATTTGAGATATCACGGCTCTAACGAGTTATGATTATGGTGTCGGATGAGCGAGCGACAGTCGAGGAGGACTGGGAACATGGTTGTTTTTTGGCTGAGCTTTCGAAATGGCATCCGATGTGCCAGCTGCGCTTATGAATATCGATGCATTTATGAGGGCTAATACTCCCTCAACTCACTGTTTCTCCTCTTGCTGAGAGCCAAGACGGCGGTTAGACCGCCACATTGCTTGTCCACATCCTATTCGGAGCTTCAACTGGCCCCAGTTTTGAAGATCTTTGGAGCGAGTTGAGCGGGAGCCGATGTCCCGGGAGCCATTTCCTTGGCCTTTATACGAAGCCAATCAAGGTCTTTCTTTGATCAAATCTCAAATACCGGAAATCATTGGTCGGTCCGAAGGGCTACGGACCCGGCCCTAGCGGCGAAGTGAGATGCTAGCGGAGATGGAGCGTGCCCCGTGCCGATGGCCCGGACTCGTCCGGTGCTTCGCGAACGGAAGAGGCCGAGTAAGGCTTGAGCTGTTAGGACACGTGAAAGATGATGTTCCATGGGCTGAAAAGACGACGTGGACAGGTCTTGAGAGGCTGAGACGGGCGAGATGTTGATTGGGCGCCTCGGATGACGGAACTGTGAATCCCACGCTGCAATTCAACATCGTCATTGCGAGGAAGATGGCATAATCGATATACTGACTAAATCACGTCTAAACGACACCCTCGGCGTCGACAATCAACTGATCTCTCAAGCCCCGTGCGCCATCAGTTGTCTATCCCAATGGCTAGAGATTCACACCTCCAACATCCTGGCTTCGCAGCTCTTTCGTCATGTCTCAAAATCTTCAAGAACCCACGCTGAATGTCTCAATGTCTTGCGCTAAGGCATCTCCACCCGGCCACTTAATACGGGCCCTCGGCCGTTTGCAAAGTTCTTCTGGTCTAGGGTCTTCGATGTCGTGATCGGCATTGCCTATGGCATATCTCGCTATCCCCGGGTTTCTTGCAGAACCACTGAGCGATTCACACGCCACAAATGCGACCTTGGGCACACGCAAACGGGGGTGAAAGAGCCACATGCTTTGGTTTCAAGGGTGGGGTGTTCATCCAGCCTCAAGGGACCAAGAGACGCTCGACAGGGCAGATCGTCAATGTCAAGCTGCTGGCTGAACTCGGGCCAAAGGCGTAGACACCCCCATGACGAGGTCAGATCCGTCTCTGTCTGGCTGGGTCAAGACCCCTGTGAGCGCTAAAAACCGGGATGTGTTTCCCTAGTCCATCCCCTCAAGGGCAGCTCTGACTTGCGCGAACCAAACAACCCCAACCCCATTACCTACGGATTGTACCTAGTAAGAGCAATCTTGAGGAACCATGAGGGGGGTCGATCCTTGCTCTTTCTCACGGGCTCTACGCCCGGCTGCGTTAGCACGGCGGGCCCTCTGGTGATGCCATAACCCCCAGCCCAAAGCCTCTCAACTTTATCTTGACTTTTCTCTGCCCTTCGTTGTTGTTTTGGCGTTTTATATATATGTGCCTCGTCTCTCCTCGTGGGGCCCGGTTTCAAAGCAAGCAGCCTACCTCAACGGCTGTATCTCGCCTTATCGTCTCGCACTTTTTGTCTCTTACCAGGCCACTGTTCTCCTCCATATCTATCCATCTGGCCGAGGTGATTAACCAAAATGTTCAATCGAAAGGAGGAAGACGTCGCCGCGGTGGATGGCCCGTCTGATTATGGCGACAACTACGGCGACAACTATGACTACAACCAGCATGGTGAACCCACGGATGACAGTTCCGTAGATCCCGACTCCGGTGTCAAGCGCGGTCTCAAGAATCGACATCTCTCCATGATGGCTCTGGCTGGTATCATTGGACCTGGATTGCTCGTCGGCGCGGGTGGTGCGTTGAATAAGGGAGGACCGGCTTCCCTGATCATCGGCTTTGGTGTCATTGGTAGGATCCCTTTGTCTTCATATTGACAGAGGATGTGAGCACAAGTACAGACTTGAGATTGCATTCTCGTTGGTATATTCAATATGATGAGCGAAACTGACTCTTAGCCAGGTATCATTGCCTTCTCCATCATGCAGTCCCTCGGTGAGGTGACAACTCTATATCCCGGTGGAGGCTCCTTCATCTCTCTCGCCGAGCGCATGGTGGACAAGTCCTTCTCCGTCGCTGTAGGCTGGAACTACTTCATCATCTGGGCCGCCGTCCTCGCCAACGAGTACAACGTCATCTGCAGCATCCTCACCTACTGGGCGCCCGTCATTCCGCTCTGGGGCTACTTTCTCATCTTCTGGACCGTCTTCTTGGGCTTCCAGCTCCTTGGTATTGAGGCCTTTGGAGAGGCCGAGTTTTGGCTTGCCCTGCTGAAGCTCCTCGGACTGACAGCATATTTCATCTTTGCTATTATCTACGCAGCCGGCGGTCTGGTCGGTCAGGATAAGGCTCTTGGGTTCAAGTACTGGCACGACCCCGGAGCTTTCAATGGCAACGGCTTCCGCGGTGTTGCGACCGTATTTGTGTTCTGCGCGACATTTTACTCTGGCGTCGAGTCTATTGCCATTGCTGCCACTGAGACGAGGAACCCTGGAGTTGCTGTCCCTCAGGCTATTCGACAGGTCTTTTGGCGCATCATCTTCGTCTACATGGGATCTGCATTCTTCTTTGGCCTCACCTGCCGGGCTGATGCCGACGGACTTATTAATGGGGGCTCCAAGGCTCTGCAGAGTCCGATGACTATCGCCATTCAAACCGCTGGGTGGCAAGGAGGTTCGTACTCAGTATTCTGCAGGCATGTTCTATTCTAACAATCCCAGGTGTCCATCTCATCAACGCTTTCATCCTCGTCACCTGCTTGTCCGCCATCAACTCATCCATCTACATCGGCTCACGTACCGTCTTCTACATGGCGCAGTCCGGCAAGGCTCCCAAGGTCTTTGGCTGGACCAACGCCAGGGGCGTCCCTGTCTGGGCCATCCTCATTACCAACGCCGTCGGCTCCATCTCGATGATGAACGTTTCCACTGGCGCTTCCAGGGCCTACAGCTACATCGTGAACCTCTCCGGTGTCAGCGCGTTCCTCGTCTGGGGCAGCATCTGCATCATCCACATTCGATTCCGGCGCGCCTGGAAGGCCCAGGGCCGAAGCATCAGCGAGTTGCCTTACAAGGCGATGGGATTCCCATATCTTGCTTGGCTTGGCCTCGGAGCTTGTGTCTTTTTGGCCCTTGTCCAGGGCTGGACTACACTATCGCCGTTTGACGCGGGCAACTTCGTGGATGCCTATATTCTAATCCCTCTGTTTGGAATCATATACGGGGTCTGCAAGTTGCTCTGGCGCGGCTCTGATCCGATCAAGCGTAGCTGGAGCATCGATCTGGACAGTGGGAGGAGAATGGACCTGGACCATAAGAGTGGCCCAGCTGTTGGAGGTGTACCGGGTCAGGTTCCCATCTGGAAGAAGGTTTGGGATTGGTTCTAGACGCGGAATACTCATCACGACACATGGGTGCATGTTATGATCACTGTGCAAGGTTATCACGAGCTCAATGTAAATAATGATACCCCCTTGGATTACCTACATAGCGAGGGTTAGTAGACGAGCCCGCGACGTCATGAATTAATGATGAACGGGGATTGCAGTTGTGCCAATATCAAGCCTTCTCGGAGTCGGTACCTTCTTAGAGATACCCGCAGCTGTATTGACATACATTTTTCTCTCGCCCCTCTTCTTAAACGGGCTCCAAGTTGAACACGCCCATTCTGTCAGAAGAGTCAAATGTCGTGCGTCATTATTAGATTTAATTAAATTCTACTCTGAACAAGACTCCATTGGTTCTTCGTGCTTGCGTGAAACCCTTCACCCTTGGTTTGCTCCCGAACCAGCCAAATTGAACTCCCTATACACACTTCCCCATCCCCACCACTACACTCACCTTTTCTTGCCAAGCTGAAGAGGATCAGCGAGGCTGATCGACTTCTTCGCCATGTCGATGGGTACTGGTTCAACCCACTCTATCCTGCTTTCTCCGGGTAGCACCCAGAGATCATAGAACTCACCAGCGGGGTATTCGTCTGTTAACCGAAACCTTCCCCACCCAATAACTTTGGCCCAGTGTCTATCTCCCCTGGATTCGTAGGTGCTTGCTATACGTTCCGGCACTGGAGTTGTCGGTGGCATCTGGACTGTGACTCTCATGACGCGGTAGGAGGGGTCTTCGGGCCAGGGATTCTTGTCGGCATTGATAAGCCGGACCAGCTTTGCGTCTACATTCGCGTCAGCCTCGGCGAACTCGGGATCTTTTGTTCTATCATCGTTGGTGTTGTTTTTGTTCTCGATCTCGATTTCACTGATGAGTTTATCCACAAACATCTCAGCAATCTCATGGTCAATGAAGACGGTGAGGGTGTTGTTGATCTGTTCAGAGTTGTTATGTGGCCGAGAGACTGCATTGATGAGTCGCTTAAGAGGTTTCATGATGTTGGCGGTGGGTGTTGATGGATGAAGGTCTTGGTGTTTCTTGGCAAGACTTGAGCAGAGTGTTTATAAGCAACACTTTGGGGACACAATATTCAGGAGTAAAACAATTGTTCATGTCATGCCCTTTTGTAGCCTTGTTTAAGAAAGTATTGGCCTGGGTTCTTTGAACTGAAGGCCTGGTACTATGTCTAAGAGAGCGTCCAAGGACAAAGACTCAGGGCGTGATGCATGAGCAACTCTTTGATATGTCACCACGGCTCAAAGACGTCTTTGCATAGTCCCGTGCATATACCGCAGCTTGTGGTATAGGTGCAGTTCAAGACAGGAGTCAATACAGAATGGTACTCGTTGGTCTTCTCTGCCTGTCTACCTACCCTGTGCTCAACCATTACACACGGGTGTTTCGAAAAACAAGAGCAAAAGACCCAATACCGAGTGACTTGACAATAAAGTGAAAATTCAATAATCCCATATTGCGTTCCAATTGTATCTAATTGTGAAGGCTTTGTGCGAATGTGGCTGGGAAACACAAACCACCCGTATCTGAACGGTGGATGCTATTCACAAACGGACTGTAACATGTGATGCTTGGGTATCCCGGAGGATTGATGGCCCGGCCCGGAGCTCAGGGGTTTATCAGATAACGGTCCGTGCGCTGAGGTGCGTTCGGGAGCGGATTGGCGCCCGCCAGCAGCAGCAGCAGATTGAGTCTCAGTACATGGCCTCAGGGGATCAACATGCCATTTATGCCTGACATCAGGCCAAGCTCATGTACCAGTACAAATTAGAGTTGGGCGATCTCCAACAACCGCAACGTGCCCTGTGTGCCTCCACTGGGTGAGTGAGGTCAGCTCCATCTCAAGCCTCCCAACACTCGTCGTCAATCTAGACTACATCACGATCGACAGCTCTCCTTATTAGCCAAGCGATATCCTTCTCCATACTCGACGACGACCGAGTCGCTCAAGACCTTCTGTTCAGCTACCTACGCCTACGCGCGCACTCGCACTCCCCACCGAACTCATTTCGCTCTCCGCAATAGCTCCTTTGTTCCTGACGACCGCGCTATCGCTATCGTTATCGCCGCATGCCTCGTTCGAGTCGCTCCGTCATGAAATTTAGCCATACCTCTGTCGCGCCATAAACAACTAGACGAACTCGACCTCAGCCCAAGGAATCCTACTTCTTCTGCATGTGTCTCGATCCCGATCGATCCGTTCACGTCCTGCGTCATCTCCCCGCGAACTTAATCCTCCTCCACCTCCCTGACGTCGCGACCTTAGGGAGTCGACCAAGCTTCGACACGGCCGGCCACAAGTCGAATGAATGCAACCTTTAAACCCATTCCTGGCCGCCTTCTTCAAGAGCTCCCTCCCAAGCCAGTGCACACCGGTTCATCATCACATCCTACTGGTCCCGTCGACGGATGTGCTTCTCACGTTCCGCGAGACCGAAAGCGGCTCAGCCCCCGCTGAGGTCATCGCCTCGGAGGACTTTCTTGCCAGTCATGTCCTCCGCGTGCCTGCTCCGAATGGCGCCGCGGGATCCAAGGACGGCGCCCAGAACCTGCGCGAGGTGAGAGGAAAGGCGAAGCAGTTCTCTACTCTGAACGGCAAGAGCGTGGTTATCAAGGACACATTCATATATAGTAACAAAGGTGCGTACATTCAACCCGCGTCGCGCCAGCGTGCATATTCTCACAGAACCCAGGCTTCAAAACACTCGCGCAAGCTCAACTCCTCAACGACATCGTATTTTACCCCGACGTCTTTGAACCACGACAATGGCTTCTCTACTTCATCTCCAGGCCCCTTGTAGGCATCTGGGAGGAGAACAAGATCATCCCAGCCGTATTCGTTCCTGGCGTTAGGAAGCGAAAGATGACCGAGCAGAAGCAGACATCCAACGCCGAATCGACCGAGAATGCTGCCCCACGCAAGAAGGACATCAAGAGCTTCCACGATCTGCTCAACAACTTCCCAATGATCGCAAGGCAGATGCAGCCTGGCCTCGAGAAGCTGTTCCTGGAGTTCACCAACGTCTTCCGCAAACCTCTACCTCCTCCGCCATCGGCCGAGCATATCCCAGACCCTGAACCGGATGGACCTATTGCCAGTGCTATGAAACGATCTCGATCCAACAGTGCGTCGACAAAGACGGGCGATGATAGTAGGCTTCCAGTCATGGAGAACTTCTACGCCGAAGATGACGAGGACATTATGAGAGCATCACTTGAAACTGCCGTCACAGCTGCGATCGACCTTTTCCAAGGAGTCGACAAACAGCAATTGTCTTTGTTGGGTGCCACGACGGACCTGACAGGTCCTCTGGTCGAGAAGCTGATTGAGCGCTATGTCACGGAGAATGTCCACAATCAGCTTTTCCCAAGGCTCAACGCTCTAAAGCGACCTTACGATCTAGAGCTCGAGGCGAAGATCAAGAAGATGCAGTTCATCGACATCTCTCAATTGGGCATTGGCATTGATGGTGGCTCCAAGGCGAAGCATGACCTCATCATCCAGCTCGGGCCTGCTGTCGAGGAGTTTAAGAAGATCTCTGCAGCTACATGCCCGCAGGTCATGCTGGGCCTTTTGCTGTCAACAATCAAGATTGTGTCGCAACTGACAGACTCCTCCAAGTCACAGACGGTACCATCAGACTCATCCTCGGAGAAGCCTATCATGACTGTTAACGCGGACACATTGGTCTCATTCCTCCTGTACGTTGTGATACGATCTCAAGTCAAGCAGCTCCAGGCTCGATTGATCTATGTCCGGAACTTTATCTTTATCGATGATGTCGACAGCGGCGAGTTGGGTTACGCCTTGAGCACGTTTGAAGCTGTACTGGCCTATCTAGTCCTCGACTCGGCTGGTTTGCGACGCGCAAGCCGAAGGAATAAAGCCTTATGGGATGCCACAAAGACCGGGACTCTTGATGACCTCAAAAAGATCATGGAACCTGATGCCGGTGCTGCGGATGACGACGATTTGTCCGAATCCCCCATCTCAAGCCGTCGGCCGTCAACTGCATTGAGCCTTCAGAATGACACGCGCTCTTCAGGCTCAACCAGGTCTCGGAGGTCCTCATTGGTCTTGTCGCAATACGAGCATTTCTCCCACGGCTCAGGGCTCAGCCATGTGTTTCCCTTCCAAGCAAATGGCGACAATGAGACACACTCACATGACTTTACGATACCTATACGGAGGGTGAAGAAAGTGGCCATGGACACTCGAAGTTTATCGGAGGGGTCTGAGGTGTCTTTCCACTCCCGTACGGCAAGCATAGGCACGATTGGGAGCGCCCTGGAGGGAGACATCTCTGTTGCCCGGTTATCACAAACTAACAATGCGTTTGGAGAATCTGTCCTCATGATGGCTATTCAAGCCGAACGAGGAGAAACGCTCAAGTATCTGCTTTCCCTATCCGAATACTTCCCTGCCTCCTTTGTTCTCGACGACATGAACAACGAGGATACCACCCTGCTGAGCGCCGCCATTCAGCTGGGCAATGCGCAAATCATAGACATGACCCTCGAATTTGTGATTTCGTCGACGACCCCCAAGCAGCTCACATCGTATCTGGCACAGCAAGACATCTGGGGGCGCAGCTCTGGTCATTATCTCTTCAATGCACCCTCATTAATCACACGAATCGGTCACTTGATACCATGGCGACAACGGGATAAGAATGGTCAAACACCTTTGTTCGCCCTCTGTCGATCTTACGATCATGGAAACTACCACGAGATGGTTGAAGCTGGGTTGAACGCGGCAGCGTCTTACCAGCGTGACGGACAACCCCTGCACATTGACGAGCACATCGACAACAAGGGGAACACGATACTGCACATTATGAATGATGCAGCTCTCGCCCTGAGGATCCTGCAGTACTGCGATCTCGACGTCAATGCGACGAACGATAAGAGATTCACGGCGTTGATGGTTGCTAGCAAATACGGCAGATATGACATGGTTCGCTCACTGTTTGCTGACCCAAGAGTGGACGTGGGAGCCAAGGAGATTAGAGGCCTCACAGCAGTTGAACTGGCAAAGGACGACGATGTGCGTAACAAGATTGACGACCTTGCCCTCTTCAGCATGGCGCCGGGGCCAGATGCTCGTATCACAGGAGTGGTCAGGGCATTCTTTGTGGAGGACGCAACCGTACGGTTGGTGTTGAAGTCGGCTGCTCCAACGGATCACGACAGCTACACGGTGACGACCAGTCGCCGCTCACTCTCTGACTTTGAGCACTTGCCGAACCTGCTGGCGCTTGAGAACCCGGCGTCATGGATCCCATCGCTCAACGATGTGCGCTCACCATTTCAAATACCGTCAAAGCCTTCCCGTGCGATATTGCGGGACATGCAAGCTCGAGCGGACTGGTTCTTGAAGATCATGCTCATGCACCCGACATTCGCGACGCACGAGATGCTATGGGAGTTCTTCCTTGTACCAGAGCTGCAGCTGGATATGATGGAGCAGCGGACTCTTCTCAAGGCAGAGAACAGAGCAGAGAAGGTGAGAGACGAGTACGAGCCAGTGGAGGACGTGAGGGAAGTGGAGCAGTTTGTCAACCACGCCCGAGAAATGATTAGGAGCGTCAACTACTCGACTAAGAGTGCGACGAGACGAGCCAACAACGTTGGGCTTGTGGTGGCAGGTACGTATTTCATGAGATGCCATGGTCCAATGAACGACAATGAACTAACAGTGCATCAGACATGTACGATTCGTCGGTGCTACTTCATCGAGCTGTTTCAACGCTGCAGTTCCTCCCCACCACGCACGTCGAGGCGTTTGAAACATATGTGCGGTCGATCGTGCCGACCCAGTCAAATGCTCAGGCGACTCTTCACTCGACACTCTTGGCCCTGCAATCGACGGTGCAGGCTCTCTTGGCATCCCTGTCACGACCCCCATCTCTCATATCTCAGATGAGAGCTGCGAAGCGTGAGGCTGATAGGAACTTTAACTCTCTCAACAAATCAAGGTGGCCCTTGGGGCTTTTGGATGACACAAGGCAACGGCTATACGACGAGAAGGAAGAGCGAGCACGGAAGTCCCGGGAAGAAGCCGCCAACATCGCAAAGGAACTTCGGTACACGCAGCAGACGGTGGCCGGGGAACTTGCAGGGTGGCAGGAGCTACACGACAAGCTAGGTCGCCGGGCGATCCGGGAATTTGCGCGAGGAATGGTGGTGCAAGAGAGGATGAAGTTGGAGGGTATGATGAGGGCGCTCCGGAAAATCAGGACAGGCAGCGGAGAATGGAGGACACATGCAGCGGGCAACGGGACGAGGTCACCAGCCCCTTCCTCACGGGAGGCGACGGAAGCGCAACCGGCGGCGATGGATGAGTCGGAGGGCGGTGGCGAGGTTGGATAGTCGGGTGGCCTTGGGAGTGGATACACGGTCTGTCAAATCCACGATATGGGGAACCAGGCAGACACAACACCAGGGAGACGCGTGATATGGGGAAAAGAGAGACGCGTCAGGGAGCTGCAGACCGCGACGGCAGCACAGACAAGTCGAGCTAAGCTCGGAGGCGATTTGCATGCGGGTCCTCGCACCTGGAACGAGGAGGGGCTAGGGATGCAGAGTGTACTTTGAGTTACTTTGCGGAGGGAGGGAAGGACTGGATGGATACCCCGTGAGTTTGTGACATGTTTGGTTAGGGAGGATGAGATGGATGGGGGGAAGATGGCTTGGTGAGAGGCTTGGTCGTGTCTCCTGTGTAACCCCGAAGGCCACCTTGTTACCATATACTAGTAGTATTCGACGTTAGATATTTCTTGGTGGACTGGGTAGATTTAGATGGAGTTTCTAGGCCTAATATCTATATAGAATGGCCTTTGAGGAGGGCGGCATATTGCTTTACATGCAGAGATAGTTGTATCTCGTGTTCTATGGACTTGATATCACGACATGGACAATGACCATGGAAGCTTAACCTGGACCACCAGACCGCCGTCATCAGGCCTTCACTCGTGCATATCCAAGGGACGCCACACCGGAAAAAAGACAACGAGATGGACAGCTGTCTGTAGCATGGATGCTCAAAGAGGCAAGTGGAGCAAGCTGCGGTACGGACGAAAAAGGATTCAGGGCTGGCCCGTTCGCGAAGAGAGAGTCGTCAAAGCTGGGCGAAGAGCTAGGACAAGGATAGGGAATCGCCGAGGATCGAGTGAAACTTGAAACATGAAACCACAAGCAGCAGACAAGCAGCAGAGCAGCGCAGTAGCAGCATGGAAGCCCGAGCTTGAGCTAGGGACGTACGGAAGGGAGCTAGAGAAGCAGAAGCCACGGTGCTGCAGAAGGCCACGAGCCACTCATTCCCTGCAACAGCTCGCGAGACACGGCCCGCCGTGGAGAAGGCGGAGGGGACGCGGAGCCGATTGGTCCACGGCGCGTGGTGTCCTGGCGCGTGGTTGTGAGCGAATGGGAGACGAGTTCAAGGGAGGACGACGTGCTGGTTACGCGCCGGGGCTTCTGATGGTCTTTTTTTCCCCACGAGAAAGGGCGGGGGTGAGATAATGAGGCTGTGCAGGAGAAAAAAAAGAGAGACATGAGGAAGAAAGAGAGACACAGTGGGCCGAGGACAATCTCCGTAGCCGCTGGCAGTGCGCTTCTTTAATATGACGTCTCTACGGTGGCAGAACGGCGAGTGTTAGGCGCCCGTCGAGGTTCACGACATAGATTAAACGCCGGCGGTTAAGAGATTGGCCGGGACCACTATGTAGACTGTGTCAAGGGGGGACCCCTTGAAAGAACGAGAGTCTGCTGCTGCTTCTATTCTGAGTTCTGAGGGCTGGGCTCACTTTTTTCTCCGATTGAGTGAGACAGACGTAGCCTTGTGTATGTATGTGTATGTGTATGTAATGTACTATGAGCTGTCCACTGGCGCTTATTGAGGGCATACAGATAGAGTACATGAAAAAAGAGCGGGGGACTCGCATAGACCCTGACAGGTCTGAAAGGAGGAGCGGTTGTCCCTTGCAACGAGGATTTGTGTGTGAACGCGGTGTAGTAAATATTGAGACGGATATCAGATTCACGACACGGTTTGTTCAGAAATCCGAGTCGCGTCTTGAAGCTTTCTTGTCGCGTCTGTTCCAGCTTCTCGCAATGGACGACAGCCTTCGTGGAGCGTTGAGCTAAAAAGCTGCCCTAGCTTGCCGAAAGTCCAGGATCTAAAAATGAGTCATATGCGCCCGGCCATTCAGCGACCGGGGTCGTGCAGCAACGGGGCCAAGCCCAGAATCCTTGGTTCCGGGATCCGTGGATCATGCCGTGTGGATGGGAATTTTTGGGTGTGAACCGGGGCCGGGGGGGCCAGGGACCGCACAGTCCACATCCTGGTCTCGCACTTGGACAATGCACCCAAGCGCCCGCTGTGGATACAGTGTCAATATCATTGGGCCGGCGAATCACGGCCCCTACCTGTACATGTCTGCATCGCCAGATCTCGCTCTGTCAACTTACACCAAGAGACAAAGACAGTAGCGCCCTCTCCCCCCCCCCGCGTGTCGGCAGACAGAGAAGAGACGTGTTTCACATCATTCTCTTGCGTGTTTGCCATGTTTCTTGTTTCGTCCAGTTCGGATGGGTCCCCTGCCGGCCAGCCGCCCATCGCCAACCATTTCCTCTGCACTGCTTTGTAACGAGCATAAGAAGACGGCCTCGCCCTGGGTCTCTTGGGCCATACTCGCTCGGTTCATCATCAGCCTGTCTTTTACCAATCGTCTCATCCTTCTCCTTTTCCTTTTCTCCTGTGCTTTTGTGGTCCGGTATCACTTGCTCGTCGTCTCATTCCTCGCACCATAATCATCCGTCCGAACCAACAAAGACAACACACAAGGCATCTCTTTCTCGAGCGAACCTCACGAACTGAGGCATCTGGCTCTCTGAAACCCCCCAGACTTGCTGTTTCACGATTGCATCTGCTGGAGCTGGCCTCTAGTCCCTGACCTTGATACAACACACCTGCATCGATAGACATACGACCCCTAATACCAGCCGCCCAATATGTCTGCGTAAGCCATCCCATCCCGCATTCTGTCTTTTATACCAAACACTAACTCCCTTTCCCACAGTCTGGCAGTCGACATGCCCTTCGACTTCAACTTTCCTTCGGCCTCGATTGAGCGCCCAAGCCCGCCTCCTGCTATGCCCGTCGTGCCCTTTGACCAGGCTCTCCTCGACATGGCGTATGCTTCGGCCTCTGCTAATGCTGCCGGCCATATTTCCGGCCACTCTCGTTCATCTTCAAAGGTCTCAGTCTACTCCACCGCCTCTGCCGAGTCCGACCCGGAATCTCTTGCTTCCCGTCTCACCACCCCCCCGCGTGCCTCACCTCCTGTCCGCCAACATGGGCCTCTTCTGCTTCCCAAGATCCGCTCCCAGGACCAGGACATTGACGCTACTCCCTGTGGTCACTACCGCATGACGACGCCTCCTGCTCCCAGGCCATCCCGTCACACTCGCAGTTACACCAACCCCGAGTCCATCCACGCCATCACTTTTGACTCGCCCGCCACTGTTGCCTCTGTCAACACTTCATTCTCTAGCCAAACCGACGATCTGTCCGGAGCCCTCCTTACTTCCCCAGCCAACTTTGCCACTCATGTCTCAAGTTCTTCCCACTCGCGTCGTGCCTCCAGCCTCGACAACACTACTCTTGACAAGTATGGGTATCCAACCTACCGTCAGATGCCCACATACGTTCCTATCGCTACTCCTCAACCCCAGTCCGACTATGGATTCGCTTCATACAACTACAGCCCTCGTTCTCAGTCCCCCTTGAGCATCTCTACTACTCCGGACCCCACTCCCAACACCAACCTCATCAGCTTCCTTACTTGTTCCAACCCTGCAGCCTCACTGGTCCGCACCATCTCATTCCCTCTTCGCGATGCTACTACTAAGCACTTCTGGTGGGACGTCCGAAACATTCGCTCTTGGTCCTCCTTCAACGCTGCCACTATCCTCTCTTTTCCTGGTGCCACTGCTCTGCTCACATCGCCCGTACCGGCTTCCCTGCTCCCTCAACCTGCCTTTACTTCGCGCCACCCCGAGACTGAGGCTGCCCTTCACTCCATCTACGCCTCCTACTACCTCCCCAAGCTGAACTCGGCCCTGGCCATGTCCTCAACCCGCCCACTGCACCTGTCGGTGCCCCCCAAGACTTCTGGCCTCAATGACCTCGTGTTTGTCGCCAATGGTGCTGGCGAGTCCGCCACTGCCGCTGCCATGTTCGGCGGCAAGCCTACTGCCCGTGTCGTCGGCCTTGTCCGAAGCTTCGACCGCTTCAACACTGGCATGCGCGTCGAGGGTAACATCAAGCGGGTCGAGTACCTTCGCGGCCTCGCCGCCATCCACCATGCTATGCGCGAGCATGGATGCCGCTACGGCTTCATTCTTACCGAGATCGAGCTGGTTCTCGTTCGCAACGGTACTGAGACTACTCCATTCTTTGGTGACCTCGAGGTCACCTCTGTCCAGCTTGCCTCTTCCGCGCCCGAGGGAGATGCCTCTACCCTCCCCCATGAGACGCCATTGACTGCATGCCTCGCCCTCTGGGGCCTCTGCCAGCTCGCCAGTGACGATACGCCTGCCGGTCAGGCTCACTGGCGCGCTGAGATCGGTGCTCCCGCCGAGGGAACCCGTCGCAAGGCCCAACCCCGAGACTCGTGGATCCCCCAACCTCAGCTGGCTGAGAAGCGGGAGGCCAAGCGGAGTCGCGGCTGGGTCTGGCCCGAGGATGCCATTGGTCGCAAGGAGCTTGGAAAGCGAGGTGTTCGATACGGCGGCATCTAAGATGGTTTCTTTGATAGAAACATCACGCCTGGCTGCGATGATGATTTAACGCTGACGATCACCTCGGGAATGGATAAATGGATAGAAAAAGACAATGATGATGTCACGAATAAATAGCCTGTGTTTTTTTCTCTCTCTGTAATTCCTTTAGTATTTAATGAAATCAACAAAAACTTGTCCAAATATAGCAGGTCCTTTATTCCTCCTCGTGTCGACTTGCCCGTAGCTTTAACTATGGCTTGTCAAGTGGATGCTTTTCCTATGAGATCTACAAACCAAACTCCCAGAAGTAACTAGTCTTTGAAGCAACGAGACCAAAGCAAGTATAGTTGAGCTATTTACACCGCTGCTCACGGATACGAGATCCGATATCGTCTCCCCCCCCAGAATAGGAAAGACTGCTTTATCCACCAAGCACGTCCCAGCTTTCAACTAGCAAACTCAACTACACACTACCACACGAGCTTCCACTTTCAGTTGCCAGCTCTTTAGCTGGGGTTGGCCTCAGCGCCCTGTGCATGGCAGATCTCCTCACAGTAGTACGTGATCTTTCAAACATGTTAGATCTGGAGTCAGTTTTGGGGAAAGGGCTTCTCACCTCATCACCACCAATGTGCCAGCCATCAGAGTTGCAGTAAGTGCCGTCCTGTACAACCGTTAGCTAAGCAGGAACCCGTAGAGATGAAAGGAACCTACAAAAGTACAGTCAGGGCACTGGTCCCATTGGTTATCACCCGTGTTGCGGTTCCTGTAGGCCTCGCAGGCGCACTTGGTGGCATCTGGGAGCATCTCAAACTCCTTGGCCCAGGTATAGCTGACACTGAAGGGGGTACCGCCGATGGACGAGTACTTTCTGTTGGAGATGCACACAGCAACGTTGTGCAGGTCTGCAAAGACTCTGGAGGCATGTTAGCAAGCCTCCAAGTCTTGGCTCAAGGGGGGAGACTAACCCGCCGGTGAGGGAGAGGAGAGCGGTGATGGCGCTGTACTTCATGTTGAATTGTTGGGAGACTTGGTGAGAGAGGGAGAGAGAGGAGGAAATGGAGACGGAGAGACAGAGACTGAGAAGAGTGATGAGTGCCACTTCGGTTAGTCCTTGAGATGATCCGGACTCAACTCGGTATATAACACCCCATGAGCCATCTCTTTACAACCCTTCAAGGTCAACTAGATTACTCAATGGAGCCACCACCTCGTATTCATCATTCCCCCCACGACTGGTGTTTCACGACGGCCTCCTCAACTATGCCTCACGAGGACGTGATATCAAACCACGCGGCCACGTTGTCAGCTTTACCTTCTTAAAACAGACAAGACTTATCTCTGCGTCATGAAGATCTTTAACAAAAGATGGCAAAGGCAACGGCGTTTCCGAGAATTCTGGAGTCAATGCGATGGCCCTTTCAATTAGTCGCAATCCTCCGCCGCTCTTATCCCAAGAAGAAAACCGAAACATGATCTTCGACTGCCAGGCATTCGTGGAAGTATAGGATCCACCGAATGAGGACCCTTGAGGATCTCTATCTATCCAGTGACGCCGCTTGACGCGCGGTTTAGAGTTTGGCAGGTGACAAGGGGGGGTCCTCGTGGTGTTGGCAGGGGTTGTTGAGGGCTGCTGGCGGGAAACCTTGACAGGGGTTGTTTCTAGAAGGATGATAGATGAGGAAAGTCGAGAGACTGATCGCAATCTACATGGAAAAGACGGCATCTCTATCGCGTAATGGAATCAACTCATGAAAGTGCGATTCGTAGGTGGGAGCTCGTGTAGCTGTGTGATATAATTACCTTGGGTTGAGACGCGATGAAATTCAGAGAAGAGCAGTTACCATCATCACCCCTCTTCCATCAAAGTCCTTTTCTCTAAACACTCTTTGTCTCTGTCAATATGCTCTCCTCGAGTTTCCTAGGCTTGGTCCTGGCGACCACTGTCAGCGCTGCTCCCTTCCATGGCCTGAACAGCACCAAATGGACTCCGGAGCACATCCTTCAGCCGGACGAGGTCATCCTGTATGGTGAAGGTCGCAGTAAGTAACATGTCCCATCTTGCCTTGGTTTGATTTTACTTGTCATAATATTGCGTCTTTTGCCACGTTATTAGGGATACTAACAAGATAACAGTGGAGGTCGTCCATGAGAGCGTCTATCACAGCCTCATTGCGTCCGATGGCATCTCGGAGGACATCCCAGAGGTCCCCGAAGCCTTCCCTGCCCCCTCTCACCCCGTCAAGGCTCCCAAGCCCAGCAACGACGACTCCCTCGAGAAGCGTCAGTGTGACTTGACCACGGCCGTCGTCACAGACCGCTCAGAGACGTTTGTCGACTGGGACGTGCAAATGTCCCCCGTCATCATCGGCACCGGCGACGGCATCACCGTCTCCGTCACGTCTGGCTACAGCGTTAGCAACAGTGTGAGCGTCAGCGGCGGCGCGGACTGGACCGTCGTCAAGGACAAGCTAGGCCTGTCCTTTGGTGTCGACTACAGCCGCACGTGGACTTCCTCTGCGAGCATCAACATTGCTGCCAAGGTTGCGGACGGTTACTCGGGGGTCATGATCACTAAGCCCATCAAGACTAGAAAGTATGGTAGGGTCTTGAAGGGTTGCATTGGGTCGCAGACTGAGGCGGGTACCTTCTCTGCTGATTCCTTCGAGGAGAAGGAGTATGCTGGTATCAAGTGGGTTTCTGGTAAGATATAATACTGCTTCTGGTTGATATGCATTAACTAACTGCCGGGTAGGTGCCATTACTCTTTGCTCCAAGAAGGAGTTTCCTCTTTCTCGCTGCACTGGAAGCGGCAACTTTGTCTAGGTCGAAGATACCAAAGTAGAGCACGAACATGCGCTCCAGAAAGACAATTGGCCCAAATATGGAGGTTAGAAGTGAGGGGGAAGTGGCTTGGTAGCGTGCAAGCGAGGGTATATAGAGCATATAGAAGCTTCTTGTTTCATCAAACAAAAGCCGTCATCGTATAGGGGTTAGTACATCAGTTTGTGGTCTACTTGAAGCACTGAAAACGCAAGTTCGAGTCTTGCTGACGGCAAAACATTCTTCTTTTTGCCATTTCGTGATGCTATAAGGTTCTGCCATGCAGGATTCTCAGGTCATGGTGTGTCATTCCTATGCAGGGATCGAGGGGGGACCAATGGGTGGAGCAGGGGTCAGTCTTGCATGTTCGGGCTCTCCGAATTGTTCGCTCTTGTTGAGTCTGAAGCATGGTATATAATGTACGTGAAGGGTTTGTGAATTGAGTTACTTTTTGTAGAGACGTTATAAGCTGTCAGATATGGTTGGGATAGCGAAGATCAGAATTTTGTCATCATGGACCTCCACCACCACCACAATGATAAACCCTTTCTAACTTGTTGCCAGATAACAGGCGAATGGTTACAATATTTTACCATTCATTTCTTCCCCCTCGGCAGTTATGGGTAGTTTTCCCAAAGGCCCTGTTAACCAAGACACTGGAAGAAATACATTATGATCGACTTGGACCGGCAGCCCTATAACATATGCCAGCTTAGAGACGCCCAAAGACTTTCTTTCAAACACATGTTTAGCTAATGCTGGTCACTGTTGGCGGCCAAGTTACTACTAGGTTATACAACATAGAATGACCAACAGGATGCACTCACCACAGAATTATTGGCTATGGTGTTTGTATTCTAGACAATCTGGGGAAATATCCACAAATGTCAAGTTCTACCTCGTTTTTTGTTAATGTTTATATGGATTTCCGGTAATATACGAGCGATAACATTGTACCAAGTGTACTTTGTTCAACTTTCAACGAGCCCGAGAGAAAGTCTAGAAATTCTCAACTGCTTCTACTCAAGTGACTCGACTATGCCAATGCCGGGTTTGGCTAACTTGCGGGAACATTCAAAGTTTGATAGGACTTATTACAGAAGAGTTCCAGGAAATATCATGTCGAGACTATAGCATCTCTTGTCAGATACTGCCACTGGAAACTTTGCTATTGACGAAAGTGGAACGCTCGAAGGCGTGGAATAAGGATCAACACCTTTCACATTAGAGACTCCTTCATCATCTCAAGGTTTTGAAATGTAAGGGCTATTGCCACACCCCGAGGAACCTCTCAGTTGCAAGCCTCTTTTATCTACTTCTCTCGCATATGTAAACCTTCGAACAGGCGTACAATGTTATGTACATGGCTTAAGCCCATCAAGCACTTAGTTCAATACTGGTAATCATCAGAGCTCAAGCACATCTGTCGAGTAGAACATGGCTAATATGGGTGACACGCTTCCCTGACCTGCATGTGAGAGATAACAAGGATAGATGGAGGAAAGGGAATTGCTACTACTTTTTCCTCTGTTCCGGCCTCACTGGTCCAATGATCCTTGGGGTGTGAACTTATCTCCGCTTCGGTACGGAGGACACTCAGCCTTTCCCACATCAAGAGATTACATGGCGCTCGTGGGCTCACTATATGAATCACGAGCTCTGCCTCCCGCTAGAACGTCAAGTCAAAGTGGCCGGTCTTTTATAGTTTATGGTTATTTTGATGAAAATGGGCTTTAGAAGCCACCAATTTCATGCTGTGCGACTAACACTCAGACGGCGTCTTGCTATCTTGACGTGGCGGTCGTGGGCTTCAACTCGAGAGGCAACCTCTAATAAAGAGCTCCGCGGAGCATGCCGCCCAGTACTGTGTCCAACATCTAGGACTTGGTGGTTCCTGGGCTTCAAAACTGTGTGTGTTTGAGGCCGTCACTGCTATAGATGGCTGGCCACGAGGCCTTGATCAATAACCGTTTGATGAGATTGATGACCAGTAACTACAAGGTAATGACATGCCGTTATTAACTGCCTATGAGGTAGCTTCCATTCTAGTCGGTTGCCAGTTGCCATGCCCAGGGGGGCCTTTTAGCTGAGAATTCGTATGTGTTATTTAGAAAGACCACATCGACCCTCATACGCTCCCTCTCCCCAACACTCTCCCCCTTCACACACTTCCTATTACTTGGTTCAAGATGCTGTGTCATAAACTTCTGGCACTTGTCACGGCTCTGACCGTAACTAGGGCCGAGGCCTCTCTATGCAGGCCCAGTTATACCACCTCCCTCACATCGGAAGCCTCAACAGCCCAGTCAACAACCACAGACTTTTACCACCTTCACGACCCAAACCTCATCTGCGCCCACGACAACAACATCGATTGAACCCCTCTGTGAATCCGACCCCGACTTCCGCAAGTGTCCCAACCCAACCCTCAAGCTCAACGCCCTCAGCGACCCGACCTGCGTCTCAGCTCAGGGCTTCTGGAGGAGCGCTGCGCTGAGACTCCAGCTGTTCCAAGATCTGAGCCTGGGCGAGTGCATCCAGAAGTGCTCTCAAGACTCGGAGTGCGTCATGATTCAGTCAGAGCCTGGGCAGTACTGCAACACCTTCAAGGGCCGTCTCGCCGACATTTCGCCCATCAACCCTCAGCCAGTGGGACCGCGATTTTACGAAAAAGAATGTTTCGAGTGTGCCTGTCTGTAGCGTTTGCAAAGACCGACCGTCAATCTGGGCATCGTTCCGAGGACAAGGCAAGACAACAAGACATTCATGGCAGACCAGTTAATAATTCATCACACAATACCTCAGACACTGTGGTGGACAACATAGAATTGGCTTCATCACATCGTTGCATTTAACTTTTGTCTATAGAATTAAATACGACCAGTGGCAGGGTGTTCTTCATTTAACCCTTGGCGGCACCAGCCTTGATGTGAAGAATGTCGCCATCCTCCACGACATACTCCTTACCCTTGGTCATGACCTTGCCCTTGGCCTTGACCTCGGACTCGTCACCGAGCTCCCTAAGGGTCTTGTAGTTGAAAACGAGAGCCTGGATGAAGGTCTTCTCGAAGTCAGTGTGGATGACGCCGGCAGCCTGGGGGGCCTTTGTGCCATTGCGGATGGTCCATGATCGGACCTCGTCAGGTCCGACAGTGAAGAAGCTGCCCAGCTGCAGGGTCTTGCGCATCTGGAGAATAACCTTGGGCAGAGCCGAGTCGGCGCCAACGTTCTTCTGCTCCTCCTTGGCCTCAGCCTCGGTCTCGAACTGGGTGAGACGAGACTCGTAGGACACAGAGATGGGGATAAGAGGGTCGCCCTTGGCGTTGTTGTTGATCCACTCGACAATCTTAGGAAGGTGCTTGTTCTTCTTTCGGATAAAGTCCTTCTCAGACAGGTTGACGAGGTAGACAACAGGCTTGGCCGTCAGGAGGAAGAGAGGGTTGATGACCTCGACCTATACGAGCGTGTTAGCATATGCTCGATGACCATGATCCAAAACGAAATTAGGTAGAAGATGTTGTTATCAGAGTAAAGTTTATCTCACAATGCCTCTAAGCGTTATTTTAGGTGAGGCATTCGACGAGCTGGGATTAGATCAGGCCAATAGGCCTTTTGTCATCATGCAAGCAGGGGGATAATGAAACGAGAATAATCGGAAAAGTCTTACCTCCTTGGGTCCCCAGTTGCCCTTGCGGACATCCTTGCCATCGTTGAGCCAAGCCAGGATCTTCTCAATGATCTCCTGCTCTTGACGGGCCTTCTTCTGCTCCAGACTTTGACCACCCATGCGGGTCTTCTTCTTCTGGTTCTCGAGAGCCTTCTCGACAAACTCAATATCCTTGAGTCGCAGCTCCTCGCTGATGATGTCGAGATCACGGGTAGGGTTCACGTCACCCTCAATGTGAATAATCTCGGCATCGTCGAAGCAACGAACCACCTGGAAGATGGCATCGACAGCACGAATGTGGGACAGGAAAGCGTTTCCAAGACCAGCGCCGGTGGACGAGCCGCGGGTCAGACCGGCAATGTCGTAGACGGTCAAGTTGGCGGGGACAACCGACTTGGGCTTGTACTTCTCGACGAGCCAGTCGAATCGGTCATCGGGGACGATGACACGAGCTTCCTCAGGGTCGATGGTGGCATAAGGGAAGTTCTTGATGCTGTCAGCACCCCGTATCTAAGGGCGGCGGGCGGCGAGGGGGCTTCATACGGCTGGGTTACCAAGGTTGCACTTGGTGATGGCCTGGAAGAGGGTAGATTTGCCGACGTTGGCCAGACCGACCTGGGTTGAGGGTTAGCACTCGATCAAGATGGCATGACGATTGTTGGTGGAGGGGCAACACACAATACCACTCTTCAAGTTGTTACCGGGCCTGCCCAGTGGGATCTTCTCCTCGACAACCGGCTTCTTAGGAGGCATCTTCTTTCTTGACTTGGCGTAGTTGCGACGTTGAACAAAGACGACCAGGCCGAAGCGCGTAGATGGAACGTGTCCAAGAGCTGCAGAGCTTGCTGCGCGGGGTGCGAAGTGAGGGGAGATAGAAGCGAAGGTGAGAGCAGAGGGGGTAAAGGGCTTCGTGGTGAAGAGATTGGTTGGCTGCTGCCAACCTCGGTTGCCCTGGACGGCTTCGAAACGAGAGCGACGTCGAAGGAAGAGAGAAAAGGGGAGGGAAAAAGTGAAGGAGAAGAAATTTCTCTTTTTATTTGCGAGACGGAGCTTGCGAGATGAGATGAGAATTTGTTCCACCCCACCTTGGCTGGTAAGAGAGGTTGGGCTCCGCCAAGAGTTTTCGGTTACACGGAGAAGGTGTTGATCCGGATGAGAACCGGGGACAACGTCATTGGCTGACGAAAGCAGCCGTGTCGTAGGCAGGCACGACCGTGCGCAGAAACAGAAACATGGACCCTTGGAATTCTTGTGACGCTTACGCTGTACGCGGATAAAATGCCTGAGTGAGCAGCGGGTAGCGGGTAACGGCAGCCTGGGCCTGGAGTCAGTCAGGTACTGAACCTTAGCTTTGGAGGCGCTGCAGGTTGCTTCGCTGAGTATTTGATTGTCAAGGCCGACGTCGATCCAGCCGGGCCGGGCATCTCCGCTTTCTTGTCCTTCAAACTTCCTTCTTCATTATTCCTGATCGCTTTTGGCTAGCTTCTCGTCCTGACATATCTTCTTTGTTCTGTTGAAGAAGCCACCGACTCCCCGCGCCTTCCACCATATATTCGTACAGTGTCCCGGCCGCCCCGCCTTCACCCTACACCATCGACCCCAAGCTCTCCGACGCACTCTGACGTCGCATCGTCGCATCTATCCGACGATTTCCGCGCCAACTCTTATCACAATGCCTCGACCTAAAAAGAGCTCATCGGTGAGCAGATCTCACCGGTCGACGCTATCGCTACAAAAGACCGAGATAACCATCCATGTCTATGATCTACTCCCGGTAAGACAAGCTACCCAGCCCCGACATCATGATGAAGCTCTAACCCGTGTGCCATTGATAGCCCGGCCGCCTCTCCTCGGTGTTATGGACAGTCGGCGCCTCGCTCCTTCATTCTGGCGTTGTAATCAACGGCAGGGAATACGCTTACGGTGGGCACGACAAGCGAGGGCTTACAGGCGTGTACTGGACCAAACCCAGAACCGAGCCTCCCGGAGGCACTTTTCGATGCGAGATCCTACACGGCTTCACTCTTGCGAGCGATCAGGAGATTGATGCGACACTTCGGGCGGCCTCGGACGAGTTCCTCGGTACCTCGTACAACCTTCTAACAAGGAACTGCAACCATTTCACGTCATATCTGTGCAAGAAGCTCACAGGTCAACCCGGCCCCTCATGGCTGAACCGCGCCGCCAGCATCGGTGTAGCTTTGCCATGCGTCGTTCCGCGAGACTGGATCGAGCCCCCCGAATACGATACCAGCGATGGCGCTCTCCTAGACGATTACGATAACTCGGACGAGCATTCCCGCATGTTGGGAGCATCTGCTCCGCATCTCTTGACGGAGAGCAATGACGGCAGTGTATACGACGAGGAATGGGATAGTGAAGAGGAGAGAAGACGTGGTGGTAGTGGCAAAGGGAAGCAAGCCGTGCGAGACTCTGCCGGGCGACGACTGCCCCCCGCCGAAAGGCTCCCACGGCGATAGAATCGGGAGTCATGGTCTTGGGTATGCATTGGAGCCAATTTGGCTGCGTCACTTTGTTTTGGTGTTTGGAGTTGGGCGGCTCCTTCAAATCGGTCAGCACGATACCAATGGTTTTAAGAGTTGGGGCAGATTCATTCGTTAGGAACTTGCAGGTCAGCGCAAGTTAGGTCTTGTTCATTTGTATAGTAGTCGTACAGAGTATGAATAGTACATTCACTTCCAACCTCTTGCGGCTGAAGCATCAAACAGTATAAACCCGAACAACCCAATTCCAGCCCATTACAAACGTCTGGGCTTCTCGCTTCTGGTTCCGGCAAACTTGATCCTTGTGGAATCGGCCACACGTACAATCTTGTCACGCAGGACCTTGCCCTCGGGGCTCATCAGGACCTTGAGGGCCGCCTCTCGTCCCTGACCGAAGCCTCGCAGCACCACCTCCAACCGGTTGATCTTCATGGGCCAGCCGGTGTGGATCAATCGCTCCAGGACGTACTTTGTGAGGGAGTAGGCGGAATCGAATGTGCCCCGTCGAGACTTGCGGAAGCCAATGTTGCCGGCCGAGAGGGAAATGATGGGCTCGCGGTTGGGCTTTGAGCAGGTGATGTGGGTGTTGTGCTTGTGCGAGTAGATGTGGAAGTGGAATGGCTCGAGATCGTCCTCCTTGGCTTGTGCTGCCCGCATGGCCCCTCCTCCGAGAGGGCTCATGTCGAGATTGGTCTTCTTGAGGGCCTTGAGGGCGAGGCTCTGGGAAAGACTGGCCATGGCATTGTTCTGGGGCGTCTGGGCGGTGTTCGGCTGTGACTTGCCGTATATGCTCTGGAGGAACGACGAGGCACTGGGTTGGCCCAGGACCCTCTTCCGGGGTGCTCGAGGCGGAGGAGGTGGGAGATCATCGTGGCGGGCACTCGTCTGTGAGATTGGGCGGGCAATCTGGAAGGAGGATTTGGAGACGGTGGCTCGGGGGCCCCGGAGGATCGATTGCGCCGCGAGGCGACTCGTCAATGGTCGACTCATCTTGTGCGCATTGCCTAATCGTGAACTGGCGTACGAATCTTTGATGGTGGTGTCGGCTCCTGCCAATTTTTCCTCCGATCCAATGCTCCAACGGGCCGGGGTCCGGAGGTTCTGCCGAGGCTTTGCCGTCTCGCCCGCCTTCCTCCCGCCCCGAACCGAGATCGCAAACCAAAATTTCCTCGCGCCTCTTCCACCACCTTCCACCGTCCATTTTTCCTATCCCAAACGCCTCAATCCACGTTCAATCGTGTTCTGTGGAGGGCTTCTTGTCTCTTTGTGTTGTTGCAATCATGAACTCCCTCGCGAGAAGAACGGCACCCTCGGAAAAGGCCATCTCACGGGCCTCTGCTCAGCTCTCCGCCGGCACATGTCCCGCCTACCGGAGACTAGCCTCCCAGCTCTCACAGAATGCCGTTCGCGATGGCGCAAGGTCACAAGGCCCAATTCTGTCCGGTGCGGTTCGATCGCCGTTGAGATCTTCCTTCCTGCCCTCCGAGCTACGCCTCTCCCCCACTTACACCGTCCAATCTCGCCTCTTCCACCTCTCCAGCCGTCTATCTCAAGAAGATAAGCCAAAGACCGAGAAGCCAGCCTCGGGTGCTGCTGCGACCGACGGCAAGGAGGAGAAGCCTGCCGAGGCCGAGTCGGAGAACAAGTCCGAGACCAAGCCTGAGGAGGAGCAGTCCAAGAAGACCGAGGAGGGTGAGAAGGGTGAGAATGGCGAGGATGCCGGCAAGGAAGGAAAGGAAGGCAAGGAGGAGGGTAAGGAAAAGAAGGAGGATATCCCTCCTCCCCCTCCTCATGGTGACAAGACTCCATGGCAGGTATTTATGGAGACCATGAACACCGAGTTCCAGAAGTCGCAAGAGTGGAATGAGTCGACCAAGCAGATCGGTGCCGCCGCCAACCAGTTCGCCGAGAGCGAGGGAGTGCGACGTGCTCGTGAGGCCTACGAGAAGTCCACCGGTGCTGTTTCTTCAACTGTCAGCAAGGGTGCCAAGGTGACCGCCGGCGCCATCGGCAAGGGTGCTGCTTGGACCTGGGATACCCCAGTTATGAAGGGCGTGCGCAAGGCCGCCAACGCGACTGGTGACGCCGTGGACAAGGCTACTCAGCCTATCCGAAACACTGAGGCTTATAAGGATGTCAAGAATGTCATCGACGATGGCAGCTCTTCACGATACGGTGGATGGGTCGAGAAGGAGGAGCGCCGGAAACGCCGAGAGGCCATGGATAAGCAGCGAGGATTCAAGGCTGGCGAGGTCATGGAGGAGGATCCCAAGTGAGTTTACTTGTCCCAGTTTTCGCGTATATCTCTAACATGCGCAGTGCCGGCACCAGCGTGACGGTCCACAAGGATGCGGCATGGAAGGAGGCTTGGAGAGATTTCCGTGACCAGAACCAGTTCGTGCAGAGCATCTTCAGCATGAAGGGCAAGTACGAGGAGTCCGAGAATCCGCTTGTATCGACGGCCCGAAGCATCACGGACCGTATTGCCGGCTTCTTTGCTGAGAACGAGACGGCCATGGTTATCAAGAAGTTCCGAGCCATGGACCCCAGCTTCCAGGTGGAGCCCTTCCTTCAGGAGCTCCGCGAATACATTCTCCCCGAGGTGCTGGATGCCTACGTCAAGGGCGAGACTGAGACTTTGAAGCTCTGGCTTTCGGCCGCTCAGTACTCTGTGTACGAGGCCTTGACCAAGCAATACCTCCAAGCGGGCATGAAGTCTGACGGAAAGATCCTGGATATCCGAAACGTCGACATTCTCCGAGCGCGCATGCTCGACCCCGGCGAGGTTCCCGTCTTTATCATTACCTGCCGTACCCAGGAGGTCCACGTCTACCGAAACGCCAAGACCAACGAGCTTGCGGCCGGCATGGAGGATAAGGTACAGCTGGTGACTTATGCTATTGGCATCACCCGTGTGCCTGAGGACGTCAACAACCCCGAGACACGGGGATGGCGTCTGATTGAGATGCAGAAGAGCGGACGAGACTGGTACTAAGGGGTTGCATCCATCAATTCACATCCGGCGTCAGGGGTTGGGGTGTACTTTGTGGATATCCGGAAGAGGGCGGTCACGACGGTTCGCCTAATATGTGTTTATAACTGTACAATATGTGCCATCATGTGGGATTATCAGGGCGGGCATTCGACACGAAAACAAACCACACACAACGCAACAACAACAACAACAACAACAACAACAACAACAACAAAACGAATGAGCATTCATGGGGGGATGGGTATGGGGCTGTACATCAGCCAAAAAAGGACAACCACGCCGCTCTGCTTGCCTCGGGACGAGGCTTCTTGTATGTATGTATGATTACTGAGGGAGGAGATGGACGATATCAAGATGGGGTGGGAGCATTCACAAGAAAAGGATGGACTATAGACATCACAACCCAAAAGTTGCCTTGAGTTTCAGGGCCAATACATATTCAAGGCTTGAAGCCGACTAAGCAATCTGGTATATGCGCCGCGCATAGAGGTATCATTCGTCCTCGTCCTTCTTATCCTCGTCTTTCTTGTCAGTCTCCTTCTCACCTGCATCCTTTTCATCCTTCTCCTCCTTCTTTTGCTTCTTGGTCTCTCTCTCCTCACCTTGCTCCCTCAAAATCCTCCTCACCTCCATCAACTCCAACCCCAGCAAATTCTGCCCCCAACTCTCCCTCGCAGCCTCCGCATCAGCCGCCTTGAACCCAATACCCCAGATCCTATCAAACGGACTCGCCTCGACAATCTCCCTCTCCCCCGTGCTCAGCAGCATCTCACGCAGCGACCCCTCAATGGGCTCATACTTGCGCTTGACCGCGCTCTTGCCCTTGGCGGGCGTGCCCTTCTGGAACCCTTCCTCGGAGACGGCGTTTGTAAACTTGAGCACGTTGCCGCGGCGCACAATGTCGCGGCGGTGGGCGTTCCAGGTGGCCTCGTCAAAGTTGGAGACCTTGCGGCCCAGGGACTTTACCTCGCGGGGGTGGCCGGCGCGGAGGATCTGGAGGGCGACTTTTTCGTCGTTGAAGAGGAGGGCTTTGTGATGCATCATGTAGCTTGACCTTGATCAACCATGATTTCACTCGCTGCCTTTTCTTTCAACTTGTACTTACTGCTCGGCTGTCTTGTACGTCTTCTTTTCATCTCCGTCATCGCGAAAGGGACAGTAGTACCACTGCGAGAGGTATCCCGTCACAGGATCTGTCTCACGCCAAAAGTACAAGGGGTTTGACGAAGAAGAAGAGCTTTCAGCCATTTTGCCTAACGCAAGTGATGAAAGAGGACGATGATTCCAAAGGAGTTTCAACAATCTCCCAGCTGTCTTATAAGCGTTTGGATGTATACTCATGGCTTGCGCTGTCAGCCTTACAGAGTGGAACTTGTTAGCGCAGGGGGCTGAGTCCTCGCCGTTGACTCACGGACGGGGCGGGCTGGGGTTGGCGTCTTTGGTAGGCTGAGGCTTGTTTTCTGCCTGGACTCTTTCACCCGGTGTCTCATGTGAGCACCTCTTGAAGCATGGACCGTGAATTTGAACGTTGAGGTGAAGTTGGCTTCGTGCTGGTTGCTTAAAGACCAGTGTCGATAGGGTCTTGGGTCCAACCGACAGTACATGGCGGTAGAAACCTTGAATTATAAGCCCAGAAATATCATCTGGAATCAAGGAAAGGCAGAAGTTGTGAAGAACCATTAAAGCAGGCAACAAAAATGAAAGTCAAGTGCTACACAAGACATCAGCACAAGGTTTAAGCGCACTACAGCAAAAAATGGAGACTGAGGGATTTGAACCCCCGACCTTCTGCAGATACAGTGATGCAAAGCAGACGTGATTCCCCTACACCAAATCCCCTGTTAACTTGTCACCTTCACTCTTAGAATTATTCATGAACACTGCTCTCCTGGCTGGGACCAACCCTACACCTTCCACGAGATCCTCTTGTCCAAGTTCAAGTTCACGTATGACTACGGAGAGGCCCTAACTTTTCTTTTTAGGCTCTGGCATAATTATACTATGAAGTTACTTGGAATTGTTGGAAAGAAATGCTCAGTAAAGTTGGGGTTTGATTTGTTGTAAGTGAAAGCCAGCAGGTAGTTCACAGATCTTTCTAGGAGGGGGGCCTAACGCTCCCAGTGCAATGAGTTGATGTAAGCTGATAAATTTGTAAGATTACACTAGAATAGTTTGAGTTGATACACCTGTTATCGCTGTGTCAGAGATAGGGATTGTTCTCAACCCATAGCTATGGATACCTTACTATGGAGTCCATCTACGTCGAGCCCTTCTCGGTAGTCTAACTAAGGACACTCCGCTACCAAACAAGACAGGACAGCATTCAGTCTTGAGATCTCCTCTACCATCTACGCCTCCAAGTGAAATGATTTCCAAACCCATAATAATCCGACGACCGTCATGTTCCGCTCGCCGAACCCGGGAGCCGATCGATCGAAGCACCTAGAAACACTGCGCAGCATGCAGATGCAGGCTCGTGCGAATAGACGGCCAGGCATTGGTGAAATCCGACGCCAACTGCCGGCATCCGACATGGAGGAGGGGCCGGATGATGTGGGCACAAGCCGAGGAGGTGTTGGAGCTTTGGGAAACAATGCAAGGAGTAGGCATTCTCAACAAGCAGTCAGTGAACAATTGATAGCCAAAATGAGTGCCCGAGTTAGTAGAGAGTACCAGCGCATGTTTGCTGGCAGGGTGATCGACTGTGACTTGTTGATTCAAAAGCCGAAGCTACCAAAGCTCTGACCAACACTACGAATACTTCTCAACCACCACTGAAGAAACGAACGGAATCTGGTCTTATAAGACGAATTGATCCCTCAAATAAACCAATCCTCCGAAATCCCGATTGTGTGTGCATACAGTAAGCTTATCAATCAGTGTTCCCCATCTATTCACCGACACACACACACGCCTCGCACTTCCGGCCGAGACGGGGTCCCCCGCGTCGGAAGCTTTCCCCTGTATCCGTACTTTTGTCAGAGTGGGGGAAGAAGTCCAGAGAAAGGTGGTCGGGGACTTCGGAATCTCAAACCTCAACCATTACATTACACTCCAACAAAGCACAGCGTCAATCGATACTCTCTGTTTCACACGAGGCATCGCATACTTTTAAAAAATCTGCCATGGACCACGTCGAGCGCCAGATGGCTCAACAAGCCGCTCAAGACCTCAGCCTGTAAGCATGCATTCCTCTGTCCTCTCTCTTCCCTCCAGCTAACCCATCCATTCTCCAGCTCCTCCTTCGCTACGCCCCTCAACCTCATCCTCCTCTCCGCCGTCCTCTACACAGCTTACGCCCTCCTGCGCCCATCCCCGCCTCCCCCTCTCCCCCGC
>SSHR01001408.1:0-56649 GCA_006518225.1 Fusarium neocosmosporiellum | reverse complement strand
CATCACCCGCCCGCACGCTCCGTCGCGTGTCGGTCCCGGCGCAGACGTATCCCGGTTCTCCACCGATGGTTGCCGACAGGCTCTTACCTCTCCTTCCCAGCATGCAATCGTCGTCCTTCGAACCACAGTAACACCTGGGGATATCATCGCTCGATTGGATCTTGCTGAGGAGCAAACCCTTGACACTCGCGGCCCTCGCTCGAGCCTTGAGGCTCGTCCAATCTCGCCCGACATTGGGAGCCCACCATTCACTGCGAACCCTATATTCATCCAACCAAGACGGGAGCCTCATCTCGACCCAATTGCAACCGGGACCCAGTATACGACACCTTAGAGCCGATCGCCGTCATGTCTGCCGTATGTCAATGCCTACTGGTCGACCAGAGCTCTGCCCTCCTCTTCCCCAGGGGGTCATCTCTTAGTTCAAAGAAACCATACTAACTTTAGAACTCTCAGCCGGGGTCAGAAGTGGTCAATTCGGAGGCTGTGGCCCCAGACCGCCTCCTACAGGTCCGAGATACTCTCTCACGGCCAGTCGTCGCCGCATTCTGCGCCGGCGGTGTCGCCGGTGCTGTTTCCCGAACCGTCGTCTCCCCGCTAGAACGACTCAAGATCCTTATGCAAGTCCAGAGCGTCGGCCGAGATGCGTATAAGCTTTCAGTGGGAAAGGCGCTGGCCAAGATGTGGAGGGAAGAGGGTTGGAGAGGTTTTATGCGTGGCAATGGCACGAACTGCATTCGCATTGTGCCATACTCGGCTGTCCAATTCAGCAGCTACAACTTCTACAAGCGAGTACGTATAATGATAATGTCCAGCGAGGAGTTGTGACCAGCCACTGACCACAGCCCAGAACATCTTTGAGCATTATCCAGGCGCTGATCTGCCACCAATCTCGCGCCTCATCTGTGGTGGTGTGGCCGGCATCACCTCGGTCGTCTTCACATATCCTCTCGACATTGTACGAACTCGATTATCGATCCAGTCAGCAAGTTTTGCCGAGCTAGGAGAGAGACCGGATAAATTGCCTGGCATGTGGACGACCTTGGTTTCCATGTACAAGACTGAGGGAGGAATGTCGGCCTTGTATCGGGGCATTATTCCCACTGTTGCTGGTGTCGCACCATATGTGAGTCCTATGTTTCAGCCATTGGCGTCGTTTGTTCCCAAGCCAATACTAATTGCTTCAGGTCGGTCTCAACTTTATGGTGTATGAATCAGCTCGAAAATACTTGACGCCGGAAGGAGAGCAACACCCGAATGCGACCCGGAAGCTGCTGGCCGGTGCTATATCTGGAGCCGTAGCACAAACCTGCACCTATCCCTTGTAAGTTTCGGCAAGGAAGCGATATGAACTATTATTGACTCCGCATGTAGTGATGTCCTGCGCCGTCGGTTCCAGATCAACACCATGTCAGGCATGGGTTACCAATACAAGGGTATCACAGATGCTATCCGAGTCATCGTGATGCAGGAAGGACTGAAAGGTCTTTATAAAGGAATTGCTCCCAACCTTCTCAAGGTGGCCCCCAGTATGGCGTCGAGTTGGCTGAGTTTCGAGATGACACGCGACTTCCTGGTCAACCTTGGCCCCGATGCTGAACCACACTCCCTGTGATTTGTGTGTATAAGTGTGTGAGCATAGTCTGTAAGACAGGGAGTTTTCCAAATTTGCTTGGGTTTGACGGTCGGTACGGGGATGAACAAAAAAGGAATCGGGAATGGCGCGACCAGGGGAGACGCGAGGTAGACGTGTACAGTCCTGGGACAGCATTTGGGATGACGGCAGCCCGATTTATATAGTGGGTGCTGTGTTACTAGACGTTACGGAGGTTGATTGCCGCAATGAGGATGGATACCAAGGCATTTGACAATAGATGAGAACCGCCACCATTTGTTTTGAACATTCAATCGGTTGCGGAGATAAAAACGAAGGATTTTGCTATCAATCTTGGTATCTTCACATGTGCTGCTTGCCAATGAGTTTGCATGATGCATGATCTCTCATTGACGATGAGGTGAGAGTCGGTGAGCTCGGTGTGAAACCTAGGGGAAGGTGAAGGGATGGTGCTAGCTCCCGCTCTTGGGGCAAATGCTCACAGACCTGCTCGAGTCACGAGACACGCAATAGTGCCCTAACTGCCGCACCTGACCGCCCCAAAATTGCTCGCTCCTGGTGTGGGCTAGGCCCCACCAACCCAAAGCCCTTGAATTTTTCGAAAAGTGAAGGAAGGGTTGTCTGTCGCATCCAACTCCACGCCCAACATCGCCAAATTTCGCAGCGACAACCGCCGCCATGGGTACGTGAAGCTTTTCAACATCAGCCTCTGTATGCGAGTAGAGAGAGTGCACTCGTTGCACTCTCTCTGCGACCAAGGCACCATCTTGTCCGCGAAAGCGCAAGACAGCGTTGCCCGTTTTTGAGCATGCTTGAACCAATTGGCTGACGATGGCTTCACCTCACAGGTATCGATCTGAACAGCCACCACGTCAAGGGCACTCACCGCAGTGCCCCCAAGAGCGACAACGTCTACCTCAAGCTCTTGGTGAAGCTCTACCGCTTCCTGGCTCGTACGTTGACCTTTTCCGCGGCATCCCACACAACCGAAGAGCACGCGAGCTAACCACACAAAAAAATCACCAGGCCGAACTGACGCCTCCTTCAACAAGGTTGTTCTCCGACGTCTCTTTACGTCCAAGATCAACCGCCCTCCCGTCTCCCTGTCCCGAATTGTCGCCAACATCAACAAGGAGGGTGAGAAGCGAACCGTCGTCGTCGTCGGCACCGTCACCGATGACAACAGACTCCTCGAGTTCCCCAAGGTGTCCGTCGCTGCCCTGCGATTCACCTCCACCGCCCGCGCCCGCATTATCGCTGCCGGCGGTGAGGCCATCACCCTGGATCAGCTTGCTCTCCGTGCCCCCACCGGTGGCAACACCCTGATCCTCCGTGGCCCCAAGAACGCCCGTGAGGCCGTCAAGCACTTCGGCATGGGCCCCCACAAGCACAAGGTACGAGCGTCTGGTGGTTACGCCTGGGTGACAGTATCTAACAACCATTACAGAAGCCCAAGATCCAGTCCAAGGGCCGCAAGTTCGAGCGTGCTCGTGGCCGAAGACGTTCGCGCGGTTTCAAGGTCTAAGCGTGAAGCGGGAGAAAATCATTGGCCTTGGGTGGAGTTTGGGCCAGCTTATGAGGCAATTGATGTCGTCTTTCGGCTTGCAACTGGGTCTTACATGGAATTGGCGTGCCTAGGTATCACAAAATTCATCAATGAAATTCTCGCGCATTGCGGCCGTCTTGATCGTACCATTGTCCCAAGTGAATGAAGTTGAACAACCGTCTGCCAATATCTTACAGCGAACCCTATATCTTACAAGGCCCATAAACGTTCTACTCGTCCATGTGGGAGGGCGGCTCTATCACTACACCTGGTTTCCTCCGTAGCCCAACAAAGTATGATTCCCGACTTTCCTATCGCGGATGTTAGCATCACCCACAGCTACTGTAGCGATGGATTACACGTACCTTTCTCGAAGACTCTGGCTTCTCTCGAAAGACCTTGACAAACAGAGTCTTCAGTTTCTTCTCGAATGCCTTATCCTCGGGTCCCTGGTAGAACTTGCAGACAAAGTGCCCGCCAGACTTCAGGGTGTCGCTCGCAAACTGAAGAGCGGCAGCACACAGATCCTATAGGCCAAGGGTCAACGAGGCGTCCTTTATGGCTGTTAGGAAGCTTGAATGTTGCTCACCATGCTACCCGCGTGATCTCGAAAGGCGTTGCCACTCGTATTCATCAACCTATGATAGGGATTACTCAAGCTGTTCACGTTGAAGCCGGAAGTTTGGTCCCAGGGTGCTGACATGTCACTTAGAACAACCTGCATAGGCGGTTAGTGAGGACTGACATGGCGACTTGCTGTGGCCAAGACAGCCGCAAGGGAGGTGTTGACAAACATCTACAAGACGTTGACTCGATCTGTCTGGCTCTGGTGCTTCTGTTGATTCAGATTCAGAGCTTGCGTGCCGTTCCATGTCGATATAGCTAGGGCGGTCAACTTCGGACACATCAACCTCGTCAGGGGTACTCGGCTCGGCCTTGTGCTGCAGGGGCGGAGGGCGTTTATGAGTGTCGAGTATGAAGTTCTTGACCATTTCTTGTACGTCTGGGGAGAGAAAGTCGCCCTGGAAGGTGGCAACACCTTGCGGCGGCTGGGCTGGGATAAGATCGATGCCAATGACTCGACCATGGGGCCTTGTCCTGTTCACGGCAACCTAGAAGAATCCATTGAGTCTTAGATTCGATAGAAACTTGCAAGAGAGCAACTAACCTGTGACCAACTTCCGGGGGCGTATCCCTATCGTGACATGAGCTCGAGTTGCCCTAAAACGACAAACTGCCACCATCAACAAACTCACCAAGTCAACGACTGTCTGCCCATTGTTCTTGAACAGCCTATACTTGGCATCCATCTGTTCTCCTAATCAGAACCACGTGGTGAGACTGCTTCCAACGACGAGGTACGCACCTCTAAGAGTTTGAACGCTGCTCGACTCTTGAGGCCTTGCACCTTGGCATTCCTGGCGTACGCATCGCGGCCTTGACGTTGCTTCCAGCGGGAAGCCGACGAGGACCAACGAACAGGGCATCCAGTTGCGCGCGCAAGTGAGAATTGGAGGTTGTCCAGACCTCGAACGCCTAAGAAGCAAGGCGTGAGTCGAGTGTTCATTGCATATGTATGTGCTGATGAGGAAGGTGATTGATTTAAGTTCGTCAAGGAAAACAGAACAGGCCACCAAGAGAAATATTGCCTAAAGGTTTCTCTACATGAAGAAAAGGAAAGAAAGGCTAGAGAGTATTTTTCGAGTAGTGATCCAGTGTCATTGATGTATGATGGTGGTGGGAGAAGCGAGTAAACAACAGAAGTTTTTCAGTCAAAGTCTGACTAACCTAGACCAATCAATCGATCACGAAGTTGACGCAACCCAGAGACATCCACGAACTGTACATAGACAGCTGATAGAGAATAAAGGACGTAGAGAGGGCTTTCACTGCATATAGTGGTAGGTACGGGACACGGTGAAGGAAAACATGTGCTCAGTGAGCTCCAGTTAAATCAGCTACCAGACGCCTTTCCATGAACCAAACCCTATTCCCAATACCTAGCCAAAGACCTTCCGGCGCCAATCATGCAATGCTTATCCACAAGACAATGTCGTATCGTCTGTTCCCATCAATCACTGTACCAAGAAGCTGGCACCTACACCACGTCTATCCCGCTTCAACGGCGAGAATGTCGCACCACCGAATGCGCTTGACGCACCTCCCAAAGGCGCCTTGAGTTTGCGGCCAGGTGCCAGCTGAATCTTTGCAGGCCGTGGCACCGTCGTCTCGCCATCCTCTTCATCAAAGAGGGTCTTGTTGGCGCCGCCGAGGATCTTGCGCTTCTTCTTCCGCCCATCAGCATCAAGGCCAGCCGCGTTGCTAGGCTTCAGAAGGTTCTCAGCCGCCTTCGACTTCAACTCCGGCACCTTCTTCGGCATCTGTA
This sequence comes from Fusarium neocosmosporiellum, assembly GCA_006518225.1. Lineage (NCBI taxonomy): Eukaryota > Fungi > Ascomycota > Sordariomycetes > Hypocreales > Nectriaceae > Fusarium > Fusarium neocosmosporiellum. The sequence goes on along the minus strand of SSHR01001408.1, from coordinate 51,102 downwards.
CAATCTTGTTCTCCTGTTCCCCAGCCTCCGCCTCCTCCATTACCATCTCTAGCTTGCTGGCAGGCTTCGCTGTCTTGTTCTTTCCCCTTGCTGAGACCGGCATATTCTTCTTGGTCGTGGGTGCGTCGTCCAGAGCCTTCCTTGGCCTGCCCCTGGGCTTTCGTCCCTTGGCGGCCGAGGCGTCCTCCACATCACTAGCAACACCAGCTTGGCTTCCCAAGGGCATCACGTCTTCGGCAGGCTCGATAGCCTCGTCGGCATCCTCCTCAGGGTCAACGATGGGCTCGGAAGCTTGAGGAGCATTGCCCGTGGGTGATTGGATCTCACTGAGCTCATCTGAAAAGTTCTTGGTGCGGTTCAAGAATGGTGTGATCGAGAATGTCGACTTTTCTCCAACCAGGGCGTGCTCAGCTCCACGCTTGTTAAACGGCCGCTTGAGCGTTGCTTCGTCCGGACCAGGCGTTCCAATGCTGATATCCTCGAAACTCATTTCTTGAGCACGTCGCTTACGGCCTGGTTCCTTCATGGTAACCGTCTTCTTGGCTGGCTTGTTGCTCTGCGCAGCCTTGCGAGCCACCTCCAGCTCAGCACGACAGGCCTCGAGCTCAGCTCGTGCGTTCTTGAGGTCCGTTTGAGCATGCTTTCGCTTGCTCCGTGTCTCCTCAAGTAGGCCCTCGAGTCTCTCGACTTCACCTCGAACCTCCCTCAGTTCCCGGTTGTGTTCCTTCTTGGTCTTTTCCAACTCTCTCTTGGCTTCCTCGAATTGGTCCTTCCACTGATCATCGTCGCGGCTCTTCGACTGCAGTCGGTTCTTCGATCGCTTCTCGTTTTCCAGTTCGACCTCTAGCGAGCTCACCTGGCGCTCAAGGTCCTGCTTCTGGGCGATAACAGCGCGATGGGTTTCGAGTTGTTGCTTGAGATGGTTGAGTTCGGGCTGAAGTTGATCCAACTTGTGGCTGAGGGCGAATTTCTCTTGCAAAATCTTGTTCGATTCTTGTCTGAAGTCGTTAAGGGAAGCGATGTCCATCTATATCGCTATCAGTGAAGTCCAGACATATCACACCCAAGCACCTTACCTGGAGAGCTGCCAGCTCCTTATCCTGCTTCATCAGTCGCACATCCTGATCTTCGATCTTCTTCTTGTTTTCACATCGCTCGGCATGCGCGTCTTCTTTTTGCTTGCTGAGCTGCTTGACCATAGCATCTCGCTGGATCAGTCGATCCTTGAGCAATGCATTCTCGTCACGCAAGGTCAGCAGGCGAAGCTTCAGAAGGCGAGCCTGCTCGTCGCGGTTGGTCAAGTCCATCTGGTGACTCTTGCCCTGATGCTTTAGTTCAAGCTCGTTGATCCGAGCAATGCGCTACCATGTCGCCGTCAGCACTGGGTCTGGGTTGACTGCGTGATAGCTTGTGAAACTGCCATACCTCGCTGGACCTGACCTTCATCTTGTTGATGTCTTGCTTGGGTTGAGCAACCTCTGGCGGTGCCAATGATGAATAGCAAAGATGCAGATGGTAGCGAATGTTGAGGCCTCAAAATATGTGAAAGATATCTCGAGGCGAGCGTCATGGACGGGACGTTGGCAGAGGTTAAGGTAGGATGGATGCAACGACAGTTCCGGTCGTGTTTTGGCTCAAGTAAACATGGTGCTAAATCAGGTTAGGCTATGGGCGCTTAGATTTAGTCACGTGCAGCTGTCTCATCCAATCGATACCGCCCCCCACGTCTTCATGGTGCGCGTTGGAGACAGCTTAGGTAAGGTGCCCGGCCATTTCCAGAATGAGAGGCCACCTCAGCTTCACCTCATAGCTCCGTGACCTATCCTAGCGTCAAGGTGGTAGCTTGTAGAGTCTACTACTTTGACATAACCTATCTCGAGGCCAATTGGCCCTTTTTCTTCTATTTCTTTCAAATCGCCGCCGGATCTATTCGCCCTGCAGTCGTGATGCGTTTCCTTTCGTCACTCCTTTCGCTCGCCCTCCTCGCGACGGGCGCCGTCGCAGCTAAGAAGTCGACCACCGAGCGATTCAACGAGTTCCATGCCAAGCAGACCTCCAACCCGATCAAGCTCCGAGATTCTTCGTACAAGTCCCTGACTGCTACGCCTCGCGACTATAGTGTTGCTGTTCTTTTGACGGCTGCCGACGCACGATTCGCTTGCCAACTCTGCCGCGAGTTTCAACCCGAGTGGGATCTAGTTGGCAAGAGCTGGGCTAAGGGTGACAAGGCCGGAGAGTCACGTCTGATTTTCGGCACACTGGATTTTACCGATGGCAGAGATATCTTCATGCAGGTGGGTATACCAGGAAGAAGCTACATTGCTTTCCAACGGTCATCAGGGGTTTGATCTGACTTCAAGCAGCTTGGCCTCCAAACCGCCCCTGTCCTCTTGTTCTTCCCGCCTACCCAGGGCCCTCATGCCGCCGCAAAGCAGGACCCTTTGCGATATGACTTCACCAACGGGTGAGAAACATTAGCTCTTCGCTTTTTGTGAGCATGTAATAACCTAGAATCATCAGACCCGCGACTGCCGAACAAGTCCAGATTTGGCTCGCCCGCCATCTCCCAGGCCGACCTCATCCTCCCGTGAAGCGACCCATTAACTGGATGCGATGGATTTCTGGTATCACCATCGTTCTCGGAGGTTCAACTGCACTCTACGTTGCGTACCCTTATTTGCTGCCCATCCTTCAGAGCCGAAACCTCTGGGCCTCCATCAGCCTCATCTCGATCCTGCTCTTCACCAGCGGACACATGTTCAACCACATCCGCAAGGTTCCTTATGTCGCTGGCGACGGACGAGGCGGAATTAGTTACGTTGCGCCCGGCTTCCAGCAGCAGTTTGGCCTGGAGACCCAGATTGTGGCCGCGTTGTGTAAGTCCATACTTCAAACTCATGGTAGTACTCGCTGCTAACTCGTTCGTTCAGACGGTGTCTTGTCGTTCTGCGCTATTTCCCTGGCGATCAAGGTCCCCCGTATCGCTGATGCCAAGACTCAACAGGTCGCTGTCATTGCATGGGGTGGTGTCCTGTTCCTCGTCTACAGCTTCCTTCTCAGCGTTTTCCGCGTCAAGAATGGAGGTTACCCCTTTTCCCTGCCGCCTTTCATGTAAAGGGATGATTGAAGATGGACCAGAGCCTATATACTGGTCACTAAAATCAGGTCGGGGTGTTGATATGGATGATGTGCAAGGAGCAAGGTTGACACTTGATCAACAAGTGCTGACTCTGCTCGATCCCCCATGCAGTAGCAAGAAGGGGATGAGTAAATCAAACATGCATGGTGTACAATATTGCCATTTAGGCGTTTCCCTTAGACGGTTCAAATGTAGCATGACAATAAGGATGTTTTTTTGGTATCTTGATTAACGTCTGTGTCGTAAGCCCCCCTTTGGTGACACTATGAGAGCAAGTGTTGGCAGGTAAGGGGGACGAGCTGGCATCGCATGAGACAATGTGGAGGATGCACACAACTTTACAGCTTGCTGACAAGCTTCATCACACGTATCTTGGCGAGATACATTTGGGCACCATGTCATGTTTTAAACTCGAGTTCTTTATTGGAGAACAAAAGGATGAATCCCGGTACTTTCAGGGGCTGCTTATAACCAGCAAATGCGTGATGCCCTCGTCAGATTTGAGTCGCCCCCCCTTCCTTTGCATCAATAAAGACCAAACGAGGAAGCCAACCATTTGACGCCCCACCAATGATCTACCTTCTTCCGCTCGCCTCCGGCCTCGTCACCACGCTCCTTTTTTAGGGTAGAGCAAATTTATGCCCTCGACATGACACCCCAGGCACGGATGATGTTGTCAGTGTAACCAGCGAACAGAGTCTGGCCATCAGCAGACCAGGCCAAGCTGACACACTCGGGCTCCCGGCTCTTCTTGCCAGCGTCGGGGAACTCGGGCTTGAGCTCATCAACCTTGCTCTTCTTCTCAAGATCGAAGATGATGATGCTGCTGGCAGTGGCAGCGCAGAGCCAGTATCGGTTGGGGGAGAAGACGAGAGCGTGGATCTCGTCGTTGGCGTTGAGGGAGTAGAGGTGCTTGGACTCGTTAAGGTCCCAGAGCATGGTGGTGCCGTCCTTGCCACCGGAGGCGCAGAGGGAACCGTCGGGAGAGATGGTGACGGTGTTGATGTAGCCAGTGTGGCCAATGTGGTCGGTCTGGAGCTTGCAGGTGGAGAGCTCCCAAACCTATAATGCCTGTTAGGATCATGGAATGATACGGGATGCATCAAGCGGTGGAAACAGGGCTGTGGATAAACTGGATCAGGGCAATGGTGAAATAGTTGTCTCATGGCCTGTGGAAGCAGGCTCTGAAGTAGCAAATACTTGGGTTGCAAACATCATGTCGATTAGGAGTGTGTAGAGTGCTTCAGTAGCACATGCGGAGCTGTTACTGACCTTGACGAGCTTGTCCCAGCCGCTGGAGACAATGACAGGGTTCTGGGGGTTGGGGCTGAAGCGGACGCAAGAAACCCACTCAGTGTGGCCCTTCTCGGAGATGGTGTACTTGCAGTCACCGAGGGTGTTCCAGAGCTTGATGGTTCGGTCGCGGGAGCCGGAGACGATCTGGCGGTTGTCGGCAGAGAAGCTGACGGAGAGGACGTCGTTGGTGTGGCCAACGAATCGTCGGGTGGTGGTGCCGGTGGCGAGCTCCCACAGACGCAGAGTCTTGTCCCAAGAGGCAGACAGAGCGTAGGCGCCATCGGAGGAGATGACCTAGATCCAACAAATATCAGCCCAAGTTCTCGCTTCGTCCTCCTCGCCAAGGTGCGGATGGGCGTGGCGGGGCACAAGGTGAACGTACACAGTCGGAGACGATGTGAGAGTGGCCGTGAAGAGATCGCTTGGGGTAACCGTATTGGGTCTCATCGCGGGTGAGGTTCCAGATGATCAGAGTCTTGTCTCGGGAGCCAGACAGGAGCATGTTGGGGCTGGAGCGCGATCAGTCAGTTGATGGCCTCGAAATGGGTCAAGACGAGTAGAGCTCTATATCGAACGTACTTCTCCATGGAGGTAGCCAAGCTGGTGACCCAGCCATTCTGTTAAAGTTAGCTTCCTCTTCTTGATCCCAAAAAACTCATCGCCCTCCGCGAGGCCGACCAGAAGCATGTTGACGGGGAGCATCGTGGCCAACCACAGTCGCGATGCAGCAGTCGGCAGCGGCAGGAGGGAGTTGAAAAGGTTCGACGTACGTGGCCCTCGAGAGTGCCCTTGAGGATCAATTGTTCGGCCATTGTTGCGGTGACGAGGCGATGCAGAGGATCAGGGTGCGTGAGGGAGAAGAAAGAGAGAAGTCAAGGGCTGCTCTGCAAATCCTAGGCCTGGTCGGATCTTGGAAGGCTTCGCCGGCAGAAATTGGGATTTTTTGTGTGGGTTAAAAATTAGGGCCGCACGTTCGGGCTCCGCTTTGATTGAAGCGTGCCCGGTGTGCAAACACCGGGTACGTACCACTCGTTGTGCGGGGCTCAAAAACTGAGCCACATATGTGTGTCAAGCGAAAGCCACAGGCTCTAGCCTCAGCAACCACAACGCCTAAGAAGTAGAAGAAGCTCACTCATAGCCCTCGTTACATCAGCCCAGTTGACGGTTCTCGTGCGGTTCATCCTCAATGATAGTTTTGCTATTGCTTTCGTTAGGCTTTCAGTTTCAGAATAGGGAGGGAAGCACGTACTGTGAACTCCATTTAACCTCCACACACGATCACAGTTCATCCATCATCCAGAGACGCTGGGACCTATGTTCAGGTTGCTGTTATTGTGAGAAGCTCACTTGCAGCCACATTGGCATCTATTTTCATATTAGGTCTATTCCTCGCTCAAGTTCAAATGGCAAGGCCATGAGCGCCAAACGCCATCCATCCCAAACCACTTATTCATGGGGTATCATGTGAGCCATTGTTTCCAATGGATGCTTGATCGACATCTTACAACACCTTCTTGCTTGCCAAGGCAGCCGACCGTTTTCCTGCTCTGGGAACTTCTTTGCGGGAGAAGAGAGCCTCGCCATTGACAATCATGCTGTGGTCCGCAATCTCCATCTGATCAGTATGCTCCCCCTGACCTTCCGCGGCCATGAACCGTTTCATTGTCGATTCCCATAGACGGAACCGCTCTTTCCCATGAACATCGCGTTCCACCAGCAGCTTGACTTCTTTTTGTTTTCGCATTTTGGATGCTCGTACCAGGCGGCGGAGTGCATCTTCGCCCTGCTGAGCTGTCCTTGCGGCGTCTTCCCGGATTCTCTTAGGGTCGCGAATGTTGGAATCTTCCTGTGGCGTAAACTTGTATGTGTGTTTGCTGGGGAAGTCTGGGAACGAGGAGGGAACATAATCTTTCTCGTCTTTGTCCGGTTGTCCACTCAATTCTTCGCCCAGGAGCGGTAGTGTGGTGTAGGCGTCTTGGTCTTCGGGAAGCACGTCGGCGAAGCTGGGAACTATTTGCTTTTTGGGGATCGGTGGTCTCAGGTGAGGCTTTAATGATGAAATACTGATATTGTGCCGTCGTAGCGCGTGTTCAAAGTCGGTTGCGATGGGATGTTCGCGACGTGCAGCCAGGGCTAGACTTTTGGCAGCATCGATCATGCCCTCGAGATCTGGTAAAGGCGCGTCAGTGACAAGTCGCATACTAATCATTATATACTGACATGTCTCCACCATTGCGGTAAAGCTCTCCAATGCCTCAGGGCTTGCCGAGTCAAAGCTGTCATGCTTGAGAACCATGGCGATCGAGCGTTGGAGCCCAACTCGGGCCTGGTAATGCGGGTTCGGTATCACGGATCCGATTGCCCGTGGCCCCGTCTCATCGGGATTTGTGTCTTCGTGATGTTCATCGTGAATTCGGGGGCGCTTTGGATCGGGTTGCTGCTCATCGGCTGGAGAGAGGCTTCGCTTTGGCGTCATCGCGACGATCTTGGGACGTGACGATTTCGACGACGCGCTGCGTAGGGCGTTTATGTGGCTATTTTATGTGCGGTGAGAGCATCTCAGTGGAATTTGGCCCAGCCTTGACGAGTATTCCAGGCAGCGAGTGATGGGCGCAAAGTTCTTGACGATGGAGTATGTTTTGGCGATGTCGGGAGGAAGGTTGGAGCTGAAGCTCCTCCACCCAGGATTCAAGCTGGGGAAACTTCGGCTTATTGGCCGACGGCCCCACACGTCAAGTCCGAGCCAGGACATTGTATCACCTTTTTACTCTCGTTTGATTCACCACTCTTGTTCCTCTTTGAGGTTCTGATGTGATTCAGGAATTATCATTGAGACATGTGATGAATTTGGGCGTAAACCTTATCACCGGTTCTGGTTTCGAGTAGTCATTCGAACATGGGATTCGGTATCGACTAACTTGTGGTGTGGCTCGTAACGCCCGTCACAATGTCTGTGCAATCATCCTCCCAACTGAGACAGGATTCTGGTGTCAATATCAAGACATGAAGGGGAAATCACAGGCGAGAGCAAACTACGTCATCTTCGCTACGTGTAGTCTGAGCAGAGCGACCCTGGCGCGATCATCCATCATGATCGCCTGGTAGAGACATGCAGGGAGAGTCAAATAACTTCCGGAAAAGAATGGATTTCTCCAGGGTAAACCGCCAAGGCGTGCATTGCAAGGGCTCACCAACACTTGACACCTGAGCAAACGAGTCTAGACCGAGTGATCGACGCCGGAGAGATGCCGCGAAGAGGATCCGAAATTCAGAATGTGACCCGACCTATGGTGTCTGATTACCGCCCTCCTGCAGGTCGCCGGGATTGTGATAATCTCAATATGATATTGCAGTGCAAAAGCGGTGTTTTCCGTTCGGTTGCTTTGACCGACACTTGAGACAACCACCGGTGGATGGGCTGAACCCTGCATCTCGGACTTGACATTGCACGTTGGCTGAACTAGCATGACAAGCTGCATGTCCTATGATGTGACAGGCGAGTCAAAAGCATCAATCACCTTGGGACTTAAGAATCGCTCATTTACTCTGTTTAACCGCCTGTGTGTGACATTCTGAGGAACCCCCGCGTCGACACCCTCTTCTTGGCTTTTGGCTTTGTCTTCAGGTCCCGCAATCGCACTGGCCCCTCTGGTTCTTAATTCTAGGGCAGGCAACTTCCATTCCATCTCCCCATCCAGGATATAAGTGTGTGTGGTTGATCACTGTTTCGAACCGCACATCACCACCGAACATTGAAACAACTCCCACACCAGATATATGAGCCGGAGGCATTGTTGCACCAACCAGCCAACACCGACTGTTGCGTTCCTCAACACGATAACCTGAAACCCGCCTACCCTGCACTGCCAAAGACACTTTTTGGGTTTGCATCACGAAGCATTTTTGCTCCAACACGACTGTATCCCCTGCCCTAAAGCCCTCAACATCGCGGCCGCAACTTCCACTAGATTGCGGGCATGTCCTTCTGATAAAGCCCAACATCTTTTGTTCTTGGAATACCTTTCTCTTCTTCTTGTCTTTCAGCTACCAGATATACATTTTTATTATTATCCCGACCATTCCCCCCTACACCATGTTTCCTTTTGATCACTCCGCCCTTCCGCAGCTCACAACCCGCAAGGCCCTTATCGGTGTTGATTTTCAACACGACTTCATAGCCCAAGATGGCGCACTGCCAATCCCAGAGCCAGAAGGTCTTGTGGATAGAACTATCAAGTTGGCCAAGGCGTTTCGGGATGTAGGAGATGTCGTTTGGATCCAGTCCCAGTTTGACGAGCCTCGGCCTGTTCTTGAGGACCAAATTATCACCACAGACAATAAGCCCCTATTGCGTCCTTCTTCGAGGGGTCGAGCGAAGCTGCTCCCAGTCGAGGACCTCGACGTGGCTGGTCCCCCAGACCCAGAGGCTTTCCTCAGCCACGAGGAAGCTGTGTGCGTCAAGGCGGACACACCCGGCTGCCGCATAGCTGCGGCCGTTGAAGAGGCATCGCAAAAGACGGACATCAAGCTAACAAAGTCGCACTATTCGGCGTTCCAGGCGACGCAGCTGTTGCGCATATTGCGCGCCAAGATGGTTATGGAGCTTTTTATCTGCGGCTCCCTGACCAATGTCGGCGTCCATGCAACAGCACTCGATGCTGCGGGCCATGGCATGGCTATCACAATTGTTGATGATTGCTGTGGCTATCGAACAGAGTCCAGAAAGGCATCGGCGATTGCATCCTTGATCGAACTTACTGGCTGCGAGGTTGCCTCGCACGAGGAGGTCCTGGAGAGCTTGCAGCCTAAACCAAAGACCCCCAAGGCGTCGCGCAGCAAGGCATCCTCACAACAGTCGAAGCGCATGGAACCAACGCGAAATATCAAGTCCGGCGTAGACGAGGACGTGCGCGGCAAGAGTCTCTCGCCATCAATTGTCAAGAACATGACAGGCCTGCGACTGACTTCAGATTCGCCAAGCCCCGCAGCGGCTGGGACTCAGCCTCAGAAAAAGGCGTCGTCTACAAGCGCAGCTGAACGCCATGACTCAGAAGTCAAACCACCTTCGAAGACTGAGGAACCTAATGGCGTTTCTCAGACCAAAACACCAGATACAAAGGACACAAAACAGATACAGGATGTTGGTGAGGCGGCTGCTATTAAAGGAGACGCCGGGAACGTGGATGAGGCCAAAGAAGAAGAGACACCAGCCCAGAACACGACTAAAGACGAGGAGATACCATCTCAGAACACGAATAAAGACGAAGCACAACCCCAAACATCAACAACACCACCCCAAGTAGATCCAGACATGGCCCAGACCAAGACTCCGATGGAAAACGAAGAAGGCCATCTCCTGCAGAAGGGTCTCTGCGAGGGAGACACTGATATCATCGAGAACGTCCTTCCAGACACTCTTGTCGATGGCATCTTTGAGAAGCTACGCGACGAGGTCCAGTGGCAGCGCATGTCGCATCAAGGCGGAGAAGTGCCACGACTGGTCGCCGTCCAAGGCGAGGTTGGGGAAGACGGCACCATCCCAGTGTACCGTCATCCATCCGACGAGTCTCCCCCACTGCTGCCATTCTCTCCAACCGTTCTGGCCATCAAGGCCGAGACGGAGAAGCATCTTGGCCACCCCCTGAACCACGTCCTGATCCAGTACTACCGTGACGGAACCGACTACATCTCTGAGCATAGCGACAAGACCTTGGATATTGTCCAAGGCTCTTATATCGCAAATGTCAGCCTGGGTGCCGAGCGAACCATGGTCTTCAGAACCAAGAGACGGGATAAGGACCCATCTCAAGACGAAGCCTCACCAGCCGATCTGAAGAGGAAGATCCAGCGCGCCAGACTTCCACACAACTCTCTGTGCAGACTGGGTCTGCAGAGCAACATGAAGTGGCTACACGCCATCCGCCAAGATAAACGACCAAAGAGCCAAAAGACTCCAGCCGAGCTGGCCTATGATGGTGGCCGAATCTCTCTGACGTTCCGTCAGATCGGAACATTCCTGAACCGTGAAGAGACTCTCATCTGGGGTCAGGGTGCCAAGGCCAAGACGCGAGAAGAGGCTCACTCTGTCGTCAATGGCCAGACTGACGAGGCCATCGAGATGCTCAAGGCCTTTGGGACGGAGAACCACGCCACCGAGTTCGACTGGGATGCCCACTATGGCAAGGGGTTCGACGTGCTGCATATGAGCAACGCACCACGACTCTTTGCCTGCGGGGATTCAGTGGCCAACATGCGTGCCGCCCTCATGCTGGCAGAATATGGGGTGAACTACGCAAAGGGAAGCATCACAGCAGGCCCCGACTCTGGTCCATCCAATGCCGAGAGCGCCGCTATCAAGTTTACAGACAAGGACAAGTCAGCTGTTCAAGGTGACTTGGCCGTCATGTTGTATCTCGATGCTTGCTATGGCCTCGGCAAGCCTGGAAGCACCCCCCGAAGCCCAAAGGAACTTGCTACCCAGTTCACCCGATTCCAACGTGCAATGTCAGTCCTGGATGCCTGGCGCAGCTTGCCCAAGGACAACAGCAGTGGGAAGCGTGACCTCAAGCCCCTGAAACACGAGCTTGAAGTCTGGGATGGTTTTGTTGCAGAGGCTGAGGGAGCTTTCCTTGCTGGCTCGGAGCTGTCTCTGCCTGACTTCGCCCTCTGGCCTGCCTTGCATTCTATCGTGGAGGAATCGGGGTTGGAAGCTCTAGAAGGATTGGATAAACTCAAAGATTACTATGAGAGAGTGACGGCGAGATCTAGCGCGAAGAAGGTTCTGAGTAAGGAGTCGGCGACTCCTTCTCCTCCTCCTCAGGCTGGAGAGCCATCTACCAGCACTTAGACATCTCACGATCTTATTATCCTAGCCGCGTTTTATTTTTATTTGGAGGGCTTTTGGTCATTGGATATAGTTGTTGAGATCACCTAGCTACTTCATGTTTGATATCCTACACTTTGCTCGAATTGAGAGTTGACTCAAGCCACATTGCACCGGGTTTTGCGAATTTCTGTGAGAGGGGTGTAACGGTTGAGTGAGGTGAAGCCAAAAACTACATCCGTGGAGCAGTGGTCTCGTCTCACATACCTAGGTTCAATTCAAGTCCCAGCAGAGGCTCGGACGAAGCAGGGGTCCAGCTGTACACCTCTATGTGGTTATAGCCAAATTAGTTTCAACGGGACTAATGATCCGGCTTGCGGGCCCGTCGTTTTCATCCACATTGATGCTTGCCATGGACCATCATCAAGATGCATCCCACGGCAGGGGGTATGTGCCGACCCAGTCTGCAACCTCGCTCCGTAGCTGCACGATCTCGGACTGCGTCTCGCCGTTGCCGAGATACTCCATGAAGTTCTTTAGCTTGCCTGGGTTTTTCTCACCCTTCTCCTCCGCCGCCTTTCGGGCTGCCTTATCAATCCGAGAAGTGATGGCAACGGCACGATCCACAACATCCGCAACACGGACAAAGTCATCCTCGTTGAAGCCACGAGTGGTCATGGCTGGTGTGCCCATCCGGAGGCCACCGGGGACCAACGCTGACCGATCTCCTGGGACAGTGTTCTTGTTGGCAGCAACACCGACCAACTCCAGAACACGTTCAACTCGACTGCCATCAATGCCCTGGGGCTTAAGGTCGGCCAAGACCAAGTGGTTATCAGTGCCTCCACTGACAAGAGTATAGCCTAGACCACCATTGCCCTTGGGCTCGCTCAATCGCCGGGCAAAAGCCTTTGCGTTCTTCAGTACCTGGGTCTGGTATACCTGGAATTCGGGGGTTTGCGCCTGCTTCAAAGCCACGGCAAGGGCTGTGATAGTGTGGTTGTGAGGGCCACCTTGGTGACCGGGGAACACGGAGTTGTTGATGGGGCCCTCGAGGTCGTAGAGGATGTCTTCCTTGGTCTTGGGGTTTTGTTCCCGAACGCCTTTCCGGTAGAAGATCAGGGCTCCTCGAGGACCTCGTAAGCTCTTGTGGCTGGTGGTTGTGACAATGTCTGCGTAAGAGAAAGGACCTGGGACAGCCTTGGCTGCTATTAGGCCGGAGATATGGGCGACATCGGCGAGTAGGTAGGCGTTGACTTTGTCGCAGATTTCTCGCATGCGCTGATAATCGATCAGTCGGCTATAGGCACTTGCGCCGGCCACGATAATCTTGGGTCGGTAGATGGTTGCTAGCTCTTCGAGCTTGTTGTAGTCGATGTATCCAGTCGACTCGTCCAATCGGTAGGGCACCGTTTCGAAATATTTTGAAACAGCCGAAATCTTCTTGGTTGGTGTCTGATAGCCATGGGATAGATGACCACCATGAGGTAGGTCAAGGCCCATCAATCGATCGTGGGTGTTCAACAAGGCGGAGTAGACGTAGAGGTTTGCGGGAGCACCGGAGAGAGCTTGAAGATCAGAGTTAGCAAGAACTATCCAAAACAGGCCAGCATGTACAAGGCACCGGTCATGGGCGAAAGGGAGAGCTTGCGAACCTTGGACATTGACACCCCATGATTTGGGATCAAGGCCGAATGTTTCGAGAGCGCGCTGTTGACATAGACGTTCGGATTGGTCAATGAACTCGTTGCCGCCATAGTATCGAGCACCTGGATAGCCTTCCGAATATTTGTCTGGAGATGATATAAGTTAGACTTTGTAATGTGAAGACTGATACTGGTTCACAGCCGTACTTTGCATCACACTGCCAAGAGCATCGAGAACAGCTTGGGAGGTGAAGTTCTCGGATGGGATGAGGTTGATGAAGTGCTTCTGGCGATTCTTCTCCTACTCCGGGAATTAGTAAAAAGAGCGAAGGCAGAGAGCTCGAGGCGGCGTTATGGTGAACCTTTTCGATGATGTCGAAGACGGTGGGGTCAGCCTTGCCAAGGTGGGCTGAGAGTAGCTGTGTAAGGGCACAAGAGCGTCAGACCTCCAAGTCACGGTAATACAATGGCTTCTAATCAATTGGATATGAACAAACCTGCTGCTGGCTCTCGAGGCTCAAGGAGGACGATGCTCGCGTGCACGTTGTGGTAACCGCAACAGGCCTCGCGATGCCGCGCAGGACACGCGAGGTACCTCTCACACCAGCAAGAGACATGGCGTGGTTGCGATCGGCGGATGACGGGAGAGAGGGTGAGAGAGCAAGAGGGAATGGAGCGCAATTGAGAGACAAAAAGGGGGTATCTTTTCACACAAGGGGAGAGCCGCTTTGCGAGGCGACAAGACGGTGATTGTCTAGCGGCGCGCTCGCTCAGGACGTCATTGACTGTGACGATGGATGTCAGGACGGGACCTAGAAGGACGAAGGCGGAGGCGGAGGTGGAGGAGGAGCCGACATCAGTGGTGAGGGCCGCTTTGGAAGGAGGCTGCTAGAATGGCTCGAGTTCAGTCAACGACAGCTACCTGCAGGACAAGTACCTAGCGTATTTGCCTAACTTGAACCCCTGTCGCTGCCTCTGAAAGACCATGTCTTGTGCTTAATGGGCTGAGAGGTCGCCTGGGACACAGCTGCTCCAGTGAAGGAGCCAGCTTCAAGACGCTACAAATACCCAAGGGAAAGGTACTCTTTTAGCAGCACACACTCGCCTGTGCCACAGTGCTCCTCACTTGTGGCGGTGGGCCAAGACGCCATTACGTATAAAATTCTCGGCTCTGGTGGGCTATGGGCCCTCTTCTTTTTCTTCTTTTTTCCTTATCAACTAAACTTGGGCGTGATGTGACCGCCAAGACAGCATATCGGTTCCTCCGCTTCGGCGGGAGCATGCTGAAATGCCCTGGCACAAACTCACCACTCTTGAGAGGGCAATTTGAATGAACTGATCCAAGCCTTTGGTTGATCTCCTCGCATACTCTTTTCCCGATAGCTTCATTCCGTATTTCAACGCGTTTACGTAGTTAGTTGAGAGTTAGCTCACTTTTGTTGCGAGGGTGCAATGTTGTTCTTTTGTATATGGGTTGTAACTGCTTGGCGTTGCTGTCCATTTTGTCTACCCACGTTACAGGTCATCCGGGCTGTGTGGCCTAGGTCTGCAACCAGTGCCCGCGCGTTGATGCAAGCTGTGATAAACTTGATACTATTCTGCCATGCATCAAACATTGGCAATAATTCAGGGCAAGGCAGCAACATGCATGCATGAGCAACGGCACTTTTGTGGAGTGGGAAAGGCACAGCCCGCGTGTGAAAATGAAGCCAACCCGCACAACATTATTTTGAACACCTGTGGTACCGAGGACATATTGAGCAACAGCCGTGCTCACGAGAAGATGGCATTGTGGAAAACATCCAAGCATCCGAGCATCATCGATTCCATTTTTCAATGCTACATGCCAGAACCCCCGCCGGTACGACTGTAGAAACCAGAAGGGCGTAAAAAGAGACCCAACCCGTAGACTCCGAATGCAGCCTCCTCTCAAGACCGAAATGTTGTCGTTGTCCACACGGTTTACTCCTCGGCAAGGAGAGCATTTCGCTTGGCCGCCGCACGCTCCTGCTTGCGCTCGCGGGCAGCCTTGTTCTTCGCACGCTTGGCATCCATCTCCTCCTGGAGAGCCTTCTCACGCTGCTTCTCGGCCTTGGCACGGTGGATCTGTTCATCTCCATGTCAGCAATTGTCCCTCGTCGTGGCCACCATGGCCGGGTATCATGGGCAACACGTACGTGCTCAACCAGGGCACGCTTGTGCTTGAAGGCGTTACCCTTGCTGCTGTGGTACAGCTCGTGGTAGAGGTGCTTGTCGATCTTGCCGCTGGCACGGTACTTGACCAGGAGGCGGCGGAGGACTCGGAGGCGGCGCATCCAGAGGACCTGGCTGGGCATACGGGCATCGGCGGTACCCTTGCGCTTACCGTAGCCACGGTGTCGGCCCTCTCGTCGGGCGAGGTTCAGCTCGCGGGCGCGCGATCGCGAGTGCTGGGTGACGGGCTTTCGGATGATGAGGCCATCGGCGATGAGCTTTCGGATGGTCTGGCGAGAGTTGGCGTTGGAAATCTCGCTCTGCTCGTTGGGGTCGAGCCAGATCTTGCGCTGACCGCAGCCGATGACCGATGAGGCCAGGCGCTTCTGAGTTCGCAGATTGACCCTACAGTGGAGGAAGAAACACGAGTTAGCCACCAACTCCCTCTGATACCGATGATGAATTTTTGGCTTCGAGATCGCGGCGACGGCATCAGAAGCATCTGCTCTCAGCGCAGCCCTGCTTCCAGCTCCCCCAATATCGCATCCTCGTTGTGCTGATCGATTCGGACAACTTACATCTTGATTGTCGTTAGTGGTGATGGCCGGTCCTCGATGGATGTTGGATGAAGACTGAGAGGGGTTTACGAGGCCAGAATTTCTCCTTGGGTTTGTGGGTTCACTTGCGCTAGACCCTTTCAGTTGCACTAAGCGAGGGCTGTTCTGGGTCATGAGTCACCGCCGAGCGATTCACGTGACCTTTTTACTGCCACAGGGCACTCTGGGAAGGTGGGGTGGGAAATGCGATATCCCCCTGCCCCAATCAGAATTATTCATGAGCTCAAATTGACTTCATTGTCATGAGGCGAGCTTGAGCTCGGAGTATTGTATCCGAAGGATTGGCAACGCTGTGCTATTTCCCAGGCCATTGAATGCATTCACTAAACCATCACGAAATGCGGACTAGTATTTTTTCCTCTATACTTTTGCCAATCCACAAGTCTATGTGAATAAAAGCATGGCCTCGAAATAAAGCGTTGTGAAATTCGAGGAGAAAACGGTGGGGCAGTTTCGCAGGACACAACTGGACGATTCTGAGGACCATGAACAACGGCTCCATGGGGTTAATATGTTCGTGGGGGCTAGTATTATCTCCAGCACTGTTCTTCAAAGTATAGGAGCAGATGTTCGATAACAGCCTGCATGAAGCCAAATCCAAATATCTGGGTGTGACAGTGCTGCATTGATTCATAGCTTTTCATGATGGTATAACATAGCTAAGATGCCAGAAATTTACTCATGGCACACTTGCTCCCGGAGATGTTCATGAGAACGTCTCGCTCCCCACATCGACCTTTCCAACACTCCAGATCTCCTTCTCGTCCTCTGCCTCGTCGTTCGACAGGCCAAGCCCTCCTTGTCCGCCTTCCGCTTCACGTCTCTCGCGAACTTGTGAGCCTAGTCTCATGGCAACACGCTTGAAGTAGTCTCCCATGCTCCTCTTGGTGTTAGCAGGCAGCTCCGCTCCGGACCCAGCCATGAACTTGTCAAAGATGCGGCTTTCCTCGTCCGCCACACTGAACAGCTCCACAAATGCCGCCTCCGCCGCCAACTTGACGGGGATAACAGGGTCTCTAACGCTTGCAAAGATGGGCTGTGCCAGAAGGGCCACGTGGGGTCGAACCATTTCCATGTCGTTGCGGCTCACCGTGCGAACAACCACCAGCGCAAGTCGACGAGAGTCGGTTGCATTGCCTGGCTGGATGATGGACGCAAGGGCCTCAAAGATTCCCTTGGTAGTCTCATAGCTCTTGGGCGCGTCTGAGAGCAGATACTTGCCTGTAGCCAGAATGCAGTTGTCCGCCACAAAAACCTACCCATGAATGTCAGCGAACAGTCTACTTCGAATTCGTTCGTCTTCACTTACGTTCTTGTTTGCGATGCCCTGGCACAGTAATTCGGGCAGTTCGTCGATCAAAGAGTTTTGGAGCAGAGCCTCTGGGGATTCAACCAGGACGGCATTCAGAGCAAGCACAGACGAGGGGCTGAAGTGTGAGGTAACCACACGGTTCTTGAGCAGACCCGAGGCGGCTTCTTCAGGAACGTTCTTGATGAGGGCACCTAGCAGCTTGGCGTTGGTGATCGTCATGGTATCGTCTCTCTCGTCTGTGTCCATGTCGATCAGGGACAGCACAGCCGCTCGTGACGCCTCTCCCATGTTGGCACCAGCCTTGCTGATGACCTCGTACAAAGCCTTGAGCATGGCAGTCTTGACGCCAGGGTCGGCAGTCTTTGATCCAGTAACAAGTTCGGCAATCAGAGGATCGATACGGGGCGTGTACTTGATCAGGGTACCCAATGCCTTGGCAGCCCTTGTCCTCAGTGTCTCGCTTGACGTATCGGCGAGAGACTTGGCAAATGTACGCTGAAGTTGGGGCAAGAAAGGCTTGAGTGCCATTGGCATCTTCTCGAGGAGATTGTTGAGAGTGAGAAGAATGGCCGACTTGACTTCGGTGGCGCGTTCTGAAACCACTCGGATGAGGGGACCGGTAATCTGGGTCACGAACGGCTTCAGCGAGGCCTCGCTGGTTCTGTCGACAATATCGGCGATACCCAGAGCGGCCTGGACTCGTTGATCTGCAGTACCGTTCATCAAACCCTGCAAGAAGATGGGAAGAATGGCGTTGATGCCCTTGGGTAGCTCGAAACCACGCAGGTTCGCTCCCGCAACACCAACGCGCTGGAGAGTTTGGCGGGTGGAGATGACAAGCGACTCCATCTCCTCCTTCCGCAGCTTCTTGGTAAATCCGCTGAGTGCTGCCCAAGAGGACTTGACGACATCCTGGTCTCCATCATCAAACGAGTTGAGTAGCGACCGGATAATGTCCTGGTTGTACCGGGAGTAATCCACGCTGGCGGCGGAGAAGAAGTTGCCCAGATGGCGTGCCGTAGCTGCTCTCCGACGGTGATCCTCGTGCTTGAGAAGTTGTAGAAGGACGTTCATGACCGTGTTAAGGCCATCGTACTCATCAATGGACTGAATAACTGTGTCGAAGGAAGTCGCCAGCTCTTCACGAAGATCATCCTCCTTGCAGTTGATCTCATTGTCCATAAGCGAATTGATGATGTTAGGCAGACGCCTGTTCATCGCAGGACCAGCAACCTTGGATAGAGAGGCCAGTGCCTTCGCGTCGAATGCTGAGATGGGAGGTGTTGTGAGTGTAGGGATAAGGTTGGGCAAGATGATGTTGGATCGTGTTGTCTCGGTGAGTAGCGTGAGGAGAGCCGACAGTGCATTGTCTGCCTCGTCTTCCGACCGAAGGAGGTTAAGCAGGAAGGGAAGCACTTGGTCGACAGCTCGCTTGCCAAAGATCTGCTGGAGGGAGTCGAATGCTTCGGCAGCAGCCTCTCGGACGTCCTCATCCGAGTCCGTGAGTGCTGTGCGAACGACGGAGATGAGTGTCTTCTCGTGATCTTCGAGCGCTTCAGGGGAAGCAGACGAGATCAATTCTCTCAGAGCAAGGCAGATACCTTGCTTAGCATCAACGTCGGTCGATGTCTGAAGGCCTTCCTCCAATGTAGGGAGGAGACTTGCCAAAACGCCATCTCCGGCTTTGCGGATAAGCTCTCCAAGGGCGTTGCTGGCAATGACCTTGTGCTCCATGTTCGAGCTTCCCAAGCGCCTGATGAGAAGTTGTGTGAGAGTGGGAACAAGCTCCTTGAGAGTTCTCGGGCTGTGCACAAGGACCTTCCAGACCGAAATGGCGGCAGACCGGACAGCTCCAGCAGTGTCACATCGGCAGACATATAGGGCAGAGAGAATCTTGTTACGCTTCTCTTCTCCGAGGGTTTCCTTGAGAGAAGCGCCCGCTTCCTTGGCGTTCTCGTCAATTTCATCGCCAGGCTCTGTGCCAGCCTTGATACCTGTGAGGTTGAATAGAAGATCACCCACAAGCTCAACCGAACTCAGTCGGATTCTGTAGCTGTCGTCTGCAAGACCCCGCTCGAGCTCTGGGAGCAGGAGATCGACAGCACGCACTGCAAAGTTCTTCACCAGCAAGCGACCAGCGCGGAGAGCAGTCTCGCGGATGGACTCAACGTCGTCAGCAAGACCTGCGAGGATAGGCGGGACAATACGGCCGAGGTAGGACGAGAAACTGTTGCCAAAGCAGACAGGAAGGAAGATGAAGAGAGACATAAAACCTTCGCGAACGGCGGGCTTCGAGGACTCAACATTTTGAAGAATAGTTGGCAAAGTCTCCTCCAACCTCGATGTTCCCAATCCAGCGAGAACCTCACTGAGAGCCTGGGCGGATCCCAGTCGGTCACCGGCGCCAGTATCGGACTTGAGGGTTTGCATCAGACCGGGGATAAGATCGGGTAGGGTATCCTCGCCAAGCTTCTCGACCAACGAACCGAGTGCCCTGGATGCTGTAGCTCGGGTGGTAGGAACTGGGTCGACAACAGCAGCCTTGAGGCCAGCAACCAGCACAGGCAGGTGCATGACGACGTCCTTCTTCTCGGTCAAATGAGCCAGACTGCCAATGACCTGGGCTGCCTTGCGCTTGGTGTTGGAACGGTCGCCCAGACCACGCTGCAAGATACGAGTGACCAGCGCAAGGGATGGTGCATCAAGGTAGTGGACGAACTGGACCTTGATGAGGGAATCAAGAGCCTCATCAGTGTACTTGGTAGGGTCGCTGAGGGCCTTGAGGATGATGTCGACCAAGCTCTTGATTTCGGGGTTGTTGATGACTTCACCGAATCTCTTCAAACTTCGGTTTGCTGCGGCCCTGACCTCCTTGTGACTGTCGTTCAGTACACCAGTAAGAGGAGGAATAATATCGGGCAGACTGTTGGCGAGCTGCTGAGGATCAAGGTACGCCATGGCACCAAGAAGATCGCAGGCGCCCTTCTTACTCCTCCACTGCTGTTCCTCAAGTCCTTCCAAGAGAGTCGGCATGATCTGCTTGACACCGTAAGAACTCAACTTTCCGAAGCATGCCTTTGCTGCTGCCAAACAGGCATCTCTGACATTGGCATTGCTGTCACCAAAGCCTGTCAGCAGCTGGGGCACAACCTGGATGACGTATGGCTCAAATAGACGTCCAAGTAGTGTCGAGAGGAGTTCATATGCCAACAGTGCAGCTTCGCGCTGATTTGCCTCCTTCTTGTTCTCCATCGCATCAGTGAGAGTCGAAAGAATGCGATATTCTCGTAGGGAGGAGATTCCTCTGCCCATTACAAGGCCAGCCAAACCATACGCTGAACCGCGCTGAACGGCGTACTTCTTGGAGCTGAGTAGTTGTTCCATGATTTGCCCAAAGTACTTGGATGACTGATCAGGGCAGGCCCGGATGAGAGGAGGTAGACATTCGGCGATAGCATATTGCACGGTCTCGGAGGGCGTACTCAAAGTTGCCACGAGCCGGTCAATGACAGTTGGGATCTTGGGATCGCCGGGAGTCAGATGGCGAGCCAATGCACCGTACATGATGATGACGGCCTCGTTGATGCGATCAGCTGCCTCGCTGTTCTTGTCTGGCTGCTCCAGGGTTTGCTCAAACTTGGCCATGAGATGATCGAGAATTCCCTTGCCATGGATTTCGATGGCACGGATCGAGGCATCTAGCATCTCACTTCGAACCGAGCTGTTCTTGTCTCCCAACGGGCCATTGTCAATCAAGAAATCAAAGAAGGCATCCAACTGATCAGTCTTGATGATTGGAGCAAGCTCCTTGAATGCAGTCGCGATACCATGTCTGCCCTCCCAAGGATCAGACAAATCCATCTTCTTGGGCATTCCGAACTCGTCGAGTTGCTGAACTCGAGGCTTCGCAAGTTCCTCGTAGGTGGATTCCAATTGCGCGATCACAGCCTCCAGAGACTCGTTGTGCAGGCCCGCGGCTTCAGACACGGCGCGGGCAGCAGCACGACGCAGCTGAGCATCTTTGCTCTCAACGAAGGGCAACATCTTCAGTGGCACCTCGGCTGTGACCTCGAAACCACTCTCTTCCCAGATCTCGCGGCCCAGATCTTGGTTTTCGTCCTCATCGTCGTGGGAGGCGAGCCAAATCTCATCCGAGTATCCAAGCTCGCTCATGTCAACTTCGGCACTGATGGATTGTAAGACAGTGGATCGGACGCGAGTTTGGGGCACCAAA
Organism: Fusarium neocosmosporiellum; assembly: GCA_006518225.1. Classification (NCBI taxonomy): domain Eukaryota; kingdom Fungi; phylum Ascomycota; class Sordariomycetes; order Hypocreales; family Nectriaceae; genus Fusarium; species Fusarium neocosmosporiellum. The sequence continues at coordinate 29,842 of SSHR01001408.1, read as the reverse complement.
GCGCCCTTAGCTAGGACTACCATCTCCTCGCGGTTCATGTTTGGTGCAATGCATCGACACATGTCAGCAAAGCAGTCCTTGATGAGCTTATAGTGTTGCGTGTATGCCTGCATGGAGCTGATGAGAACTGACAGGAGCTCAGCTCGGGGGACGGCTTCGTCAACGCAAACGTCTGTGTGGAATGACAGGAACTCAATAGCCAGAACAAGCTGGGCATCTGCATCATCGGCTGTGCTGCCAATTCCTCCCTTGCGAAGGACATCCAAAACCAGCGGCAAGGCATAGATGAGGGACACGGGATCGAATGGTCGTTGCTCACCGGCAAATCGCAAACGATACAGCACTCTTGTAATCAAGTCCTCGAGAGGCTCTTCCTGGTAATTTTCTGCCAGTGACACATCTCGAAGTCTCAAGGCTGCCACTCCGATAAAGGGTCTCATTGAGCCGAGTCGCTCAGAGACCTTCTCGGAGCAAGTGATGTATGCCAGGGGTGCTACATCACCAGTGATCATGTTGGCACCTGCATCCATGATACCAATGAGCAGTGAAACGGCAGTACCGAGCCATTGGGTCGCATCCGTCGGAGGACCGGTTGCTAGGCTCTTGATGATGCCAATACCACGCAAAAGCCGTGCCTCAACTTCGCGGAGCGATTGTCTGATCTGGCTCTCCTTCTTGAGCTGTGCATTGACCTTGGCAGTTTCATCAGCAGTAAGCTTCTTCTGCTGACCCTTCTTCTTCTCGAGTTGACTTCGGAGTTCTTCTTCCCATTTGAGGATATCGTAATCCTTGTTGTTCTTGTTCACGACTTGCTGGGCCTTCTTGGCAAGTACGTCGACAAAACATGTGCCCTCGGGTGTTCTAAAGATGGCTGCTTCTACAGGGCCGACATCATGGAGCTGTTCGACGGCGAGATCTCGACTGATTACCTCCAACAGACGGGGAATAATCGTGTCAGGTGCAACGAAGGCCAGATCGGCTGCCGCGTTGTATGCAGCTTTCTTGACAACATCCGACTATGAGTTCTGGTTAGACTTTCAACAACAAGTTAGGGATGGCGCAATCAAACCTTTTGGTCAAAAGAGGTCTTATTCTCGATCTCGTCCAAGAGCTCATTCTGGTACTTTCGAACAAGATCTCCGGGGTCCAGTTCCATGCGGAGACACAGGTCAATCCAGTTCGCTCTTGGAATCAACTCTGAGCGCGCTAGTACCAGGAGACTGTTTGCCTGAGACTCAAGGTCTTCTTTGGCAATGCTTTGACTAGACTTTCCCAAGTCCTTGGGAGTCAAGCAGATGGCTTTCACAACATGGATCAAGTTATGAGGATCGATTGAATGATCCCTGTCACGAGACCCAGAATGCTCCAGATGATCCCAAAGACCATTGATGATAAACGTCGAGACGCGCTTTGGGTTTCGAGTGTAGAGACCGGAAAGGGCCTTGGAGGTCTCTTGTTGGATCGACGGAGGAACGTTGTGAGCGGCAATTTGATGAATGATGGCCTCGGACCATGCAAGCGCGACTTGGTTGTCGACATCCTGCTCGAGGCTCTCAAAGACCGAGCTCAAAGCACGCGCAAACCACCTAAGGTCCTCTTCAGCCGTGACTTTGGAGTAGATTCGATGATTGAGCAGGAATGAAGGTTTAGGGTCCAGAGAGAGCGAATGCTTAACCACGGAAGCTTTAACCAAGGCCGAATCCGCAGGCGAATCAGGGAACAAGCGTCGGACATGGGGAGTCACGGCTGTTAGAATGTAAGCACCGACAATGAGACCATTCTGTGCAGCTGTGGCTGCATTTGTAGTGACCTCGTTGAAGGTTGTGATTATCTTTGGTATCACAGCCTCAACAAAAGCGGACATTCCAGCAGATGCGGATTGAGCCTCGGCAAGGGTCTGCAAGATATAGCCCACACGGAGAAGCCAGCACTTTCGAGAAGGAGCCTTCTTATCCGCAAGGCCTTTGGCAATGGGGTCCAGGACAGCCTTGGGAATCTCGCCCTCGTTGTCGAGAATGAAAGCCACGGCCCTTGCCAGAGCTGAGGTCTCTGCTGCCAATGCACCCTCATTTCCTTCTTTGCCGGCGACAACGGACACGGCATTGACGATTTTATCGGCGCTTGACTTTGAGAGCGGTACAAATCCAAGCATTTGCGCATGCAATATTCGTTGATCCGGGGATGCGAGCTTCCCCGACTTCAGGGGGGTCGCGATCTCATTGGTGATCTTCTCTAGGGATGCTTCGTCGTTGCACCTATTGACTAGGGCCCGGAAAGCATCCAAAGCTCCAGCGCGAATCGCTGCATTGGTTGACTTGACATTCGATAAGATGGGCTTCAGCAGTTTTTGCTCGAGCAGCTTGGAGAGGTCGAAGCTCTCGGGCAGACAACGAACGAGCGGTGTAAGGACGCCGCCAAGGATAACTTCGGGAGCGCGCAGAAGGCCTTTTTCGAGGGCTGGGATAAGTTCTTTTGAAACCTCGTCGAGTGTTGCAAAGGAAGTGAAGAAGTCGGCAAATCCTAGGATCAAGTGCTCTGAGACAGCAGTCCGAGAGCCAATGAGCTCTCTGGAGAAGAACTCATAGTACTTAGGTTTAAGAGAATCGAGAACAGGCCGAAGGTGCTCCTTCCGAGCAGAGACCCCAGCAATAACACCTAGCAAGATGGCATTCCTTGGGGTGGACTGAGCTCCCTTGGTAGCAACATTGACAGCATCGGACAGCCGTTTCTCGCTGGAATCAGGGTTAGACAGAAGCTTCCTCAAGCCTCTTCTTGTGACGATGACAGCAGAGTGAACAACAGATTTCCTGGAAACCAGCTGGTGACACTTGTCCAAGGCATCGGCGTCGGTCAGGAGGATATCTGTGGCGAATTGGTCCCACAGTGAAGCATCGAGGTGCTGCATAAACAGACTACACCATTCGACCAAGACGAACGCGCTTGTAGGAGCAATGCCATGCTTCTGGCTTTCCTTGCGGATGGCAGCGATGAGTGGGGAGATTGTCTTGGAGTCGACACCGGCCGAAATCAGGGCAACAAGGCATCGCTGAACAGAAAGACGAGACTCTCTGTCGGCGTAGAAGGCGTATGTTCCAAAGAATAGCTGGAGAAGACGGGGAATCGAGGAGGGGTCGAGGGCTGCAGAAGAAGGGTTAGTTGGCTGATAGGAGCTCGTCACACGACAGGACCGGGCTTGCGCACATTTCTGGGTGAGTCTCTCTTCGATTGTGCGCAGTTGAGTTATTCGGATCGCGGTCGAGGACGAAGCCAGCGCCTTTTTGACAGCGGCAATGTCCAGGTCGGGCGAGGCGCCAGAGTCGGAGGAGTCAACTTTAGACATGCTGGAGATCGGAGACGGAAGTGGGCGTCTGCAGTGATGAACACATCTGGGGCTACCAGAGCTCGCAAACGCCGGACTTGAGGCGTAGGTCCTCGATCGAGGGAGGAGGAGGGGGGGTTCGTGGAAATTCGGCGATGGTATTATTGGTGCTGTTTTTGGATTTTTCGGGCACCAAATTGGTCAGAGTGAAGATGGAAATATCGAGATGGACTGACCCCACGTTGACCAGACCAGACGTGTCCAGCAGCACGCACAGGTAACTCACATCCATACCTTACCTAACCGGGGGGGCATAGAGCTCAATGCTTGCCCGGTTTTAGTGGGGTTCGGAGCCCTGAGGGCGCCCGCGTCTGACGAGGCAGGCCCAGGCCAGTCGCTGTCAGCTCCCCGCCATTTGATAGATACATTGGAGAGGGCACGGGGGTGAGGTAATCCTCGCTCAAGGGTAGCTATCTCTGAAGATATAATAAGAATAATAAGATAATGACTGAAAGAGCTCTGAAGTAATAACATGTATTGGAAATTATTATGATTCTTGTTTTTATTTATAAATTATTGCATTAAAGGAGCAGTATTCGAGGGCACTCAGGTAAGGTATGTTTTCCCTTTGGTGTCGTATTTATTTCTCGAACCGTGAGCAGCAGAGTCAATGGTTTGGGCTGGGCTAAAATTGAACCCCTTCAACCCCAACCCGAGCAGTTTACCCACACACTGGCAGGAGAAACGGTCTTGCTGCAGCTGTGCATTGCACTCTGAAGATCAAACCGATGACAACCGGTTGCTAAAACCTTAAGCTCACACTGGTCTGATCTCTTTTTCTCCTACACCTCGTTTTGAGCACTTGAGCAGCAGCTCAAGGTCCACTGATCAAAAGCCCTTGCGTCACATCCTCTCCACCAACCGACCTTACTCTCGCACCTTTTCTTCAGCCTGATCTAAACTTGAACCTCAGATCTTCGATCCTGCACGCCGCAAGGCAAAAGACCCCTTTGACATCCCTACATTTCCTCTGCAACCTGTCATAAGATATTCGCACCGCAGCATCTTCAAGTTCCCAATTTTCCCTTGACTGGGACCTCCCACTCGCCACTCTTCTTCTTCTCCTCGGGCACCATCCGTCATGGCTGGTGCAAAGAAGAAGAAGAAGCCCGCCGCTAACCCTGCCCGTGGCTTCGCGACCACCTCTATCGCTTCCAAGCCCAGACCTGAAGTCTCCGAGCCTGATTCGAAGCCCGCGAGCGCTGCTGCCAAGGGCCCAGGTGCCCCTCCATCGACGCAGAAAGATGCCCCGCCATCGTCGACTGCGACTCCTGGTGACGCGACCGCCAGTGCTGCTCCCCAGGACAAGCCGTTGAGCCCTGAAGAGTTTGAGAGGCAATTGGAGGAATCCGAGCTGCAGCTTCTTGTCGAGAAACATGCTAGCAAAACAAAGAGGGATGCTCAGCGCCAGAGATCTCGACTGGATACGGACCGTCGCCTTCTCCGTGGCCAAGCGGACTCGGTGAATAGCTTCAAGTGGTTGCCCCAGGAGTTGATGGATCACATTTTCGACTTGATTCAGGCTGAAAGTCGCTTTTCATCCTCGAGCCTAACCTCGTCCGAGAATGGCGGTGCGGGAAAGATGCTTCCCGAGGAAGATATGATCACTCGACTCTGGACCTTGCAGCAAACGCTCTCCGCCGCCGAATTTCCCACTGAGCGTGTTGCAGCCGTAATACGTTACATATTGGACATCTCACCAAATGTATCGCCTACAAACAGAGACTCGATCTGGGGCCTTGAGGAAGCTCTGGATTGGCTGGCTCGGGAATGCCCCCTTGACGAGTTGCCCTCGTACGAGCCCAAGTCGAAGCCCATCCCTAGAAGCACTACTGGTTTGTTCAAGGCCCCTGAACCACCTGCCATATTCTGACTGAATCTGGCATAGATACTCCTCAGGAAAGCCCAGTTCCTACCCGATCAAGCACTCCTCGCCATTTCGAGTCAAAGAATGGCCGCAAGGGTAAAACTGCTGGAGGCAAAGGCCGACCGGCTAAAATCTCCTCAACGGTTAAGAAAATGGTTGTCACTTGCGATAGTGATATCGAACCTGACGAGCTTGTTCCGAAGTATCTCGAGACTAAAGCTAAGCTTCTGGAGTTCGAGCGTGGCTACCATCGGTTGGACAAATCGCGAGCTGCCGATATTGACGAGGAACTTGCTATCGCAAAGCTTGAAGCAAAAATCAGAAAGATCGAGTCTGATGTGCTATTTGACAAGTACGAAGCTGAGCAACTATGGAAAGCTCAGAAAATCAACTTGGAGAAACATCTTGCAGCCGCAAAGAAGGAGGCCGAGGCACAGGCTGAAACACAGACTGAAGCTGTGTCAACGCCGGAAGAACCCACATTGGAAAAGACGGATGAGGATGAAATCAACGATGAGGCTAATAGGATTGCCGCCGAGATTTTGGCTGAGGCGAACGAAGACGACGACGACATAGGTGGACTATTTGCCTCTCTACCCCAGGACGAAGTCGATGCCAGCACGGGAGAGAGCCGCACAGTTGTAAATTCAGCCGACGGATCCAAGATCGTTATCCGTGACTTTGGAAAGTGGACAGGAGTCAGTCCCAGGAGGGCTTTGGAGGAGGCCTGTCGCTCAAGGTAAAACCTAGCACGGTTTTTATTTCGAAGGCGAATACTTTGCTAACTGTGAAACACAGAGATGCGGCGGCGAAAGTCTCGTACATAATCGTATCGGATGCATCTTTTGCGAATCGTCACTCATTGGATATTTTCTGGACGAAAGCGCAAGAACTGCCGTTCCCGGCTACCTCTTCTGACGTTGAGATCATTGCTGATCCCTTTCACTTCACCTTTACCATGACTGGCATTGCCACACCGGACTCGAAACAGTCTGAAGCTTACATCTCCACAGCAGCTCTGTTCTATACTTTCAGTGGGAACCCCAAGGAAGAGAAAGTCGGCCTTAGGCTTCCGCATGTGTGGAAAGATTTCTGGACTGAGCTTGCTGAAGCCAGGAAAGCTCAAATCGATGAGAAAGACAGAGCCGTGGTTAAAGACTTGAGAACATTGGTTCGTCAACGACACGATCAAGAGCTTGAAGACGGCGTTATAATCCAAGGAGCCTTCAGGGGCAGGGGTAGCAAAACCCTCAACGACTTTGGCGATGATGCTGGCCAAGATCGTTCGAGGCAGAATGCTACTAACGGAGAGTACTACCAAAGAATATGGGCAGACAAGTCCAGTACCCGCAAGTTCCAAATGATGCTGGTGAGTCAGGTGGCGAGCTTCTAACACTAGCATGAACTAACGAGTGAATAGCAATCCCGAATGCAGCTTCCCATGTGGCAGTTCAGACAGCAAGTGTTAGACGCTGTCGATGGAAATCAGGTCGTGATTGTTTGTGGCGAGACTGGCTGGTATGGTACCCTTCCCTCATAGCCCTTGACCAGCATGAACTTACCATCGCATAGTGGAAAGAGTACTCAGGTCCCATCTTTCTTGTTGGAACATCAGCTGTCGCAGGGGAAGCCCTGTAAGGTGTACTGCACAGAGCCTCGACGTATTTCTGCAATCTCCCTTGCTCGCCGTGTGAGCGAAGAGCTTGGTGAAAACAGAAATGACCTTGGCACTAACCGGTCACTGGTTGGCTACTCGATTCGATTAGAGGCCAACACCTCAAGAGAAACGAGACTGGTGTATGCGACTACTGGTATCGTGATGCGAATGCTTGAAGGCTCAAATGACCTCCAGGAGGTAACTCATTTGGTGCTTGATGAAGTTCACGAGCGATCGATTGACAGCGACTTCCTCTTGATTGTCTTGAAAAAGCTTCTCAAGCGCCGGAAGGACTTGAAGGTTGTCCTGATGTCGGCCACGGTCGACGCTGAGCGTTTTTCGGCGTACCTAGACGGAGCGCCTGTTCTCAACGTTCCTGGACGAACCTTTCCAGTCCAGGTTCGCTATCTCGAGGATGCTATCGAACTTACTGGATATACGCCAGCAGACTCTCAACCGGACAACATGGTCGATCTTGACGATGACTTGGTTGAGAGTGAAGGAGAAAACCCAAAAAGTGATGTCTCGAAGAGCTTGGCAGCATATTCATCGAGAACACGATCGAGTCTGGCCCAACTCGACGAGTATCGCATCGAGTTTGACTTGATCGTTCAGCTGATAGCCCATATTGCAGTCGACGACGACCTCCAAAACTATAGCAAAGCCATCTTGGTATTCTTGCCAGGTATTGCAGAGATCCGTACGCTCAATGATATGCTGCTTGGGGACCCACGATTCGCCAAAGACTGGCTCGTCTATCCCCTCCACTCCAGCATTGCCACAGAGGATCAAGAATCGGCATTCTTGATCCCACCTCCCGGCATACGCAAGATTGTTCTTGCCACCAACATTGCCGAGACGGGTATCACCATTCCCGATGTCACCTGTGTGATAGACACTGGCAAACATCGTGAGATGCGATTTGATGAGAGACGGCAACTGTCACGCCTTATCGATACATTCATCTCGCGGGCCAACGCCAAGCAAAGGCGTGGACGAGCCGGTCGAGTGCAAGAGGGACTTTGCTTCCACATGTTTACCAGGTATCGCCATGACAACTTGATGAGCGATCAGCAGACCCCTGAAATGCTCCGCCTCTCCTTGCAAGACCTGGCGATTCGAGTCAAGATCTGCAAGATAGGAGGAATTGAGGAGACTCTAGGTGATGCCTTGGATCCTCCGTCCGCCAAAAACATGCGCCGCGCCATCGACGCTCTCGTGGACGTACGTGCTCTGACGCAAGCCGAGGAACTCACACCGCTTGGACACCAACTAGCTAGACTGCCTTTGGATGTTTTCTTGGGAAAACTCATTCTACTCGGAGTCATCTTCAAGTGTCTGGATATGGCCATCACTGTGGCTGCCATACTCTCCTCCAAGTCACCATTTTCGGCACCTTTTGGCCAGAGAACACAGGCAGACAACGCCCGCATGGCTTTCAGAAGAGGAGACTCAGATCTACTCACTATATACAACGCATATCTAGCGTGGAAGCGAGTGTGCCAGTCTGCTGGTGGCGGCGGAAAGGAGTTTCAATTCTGTCGAAAGAACTTTTTGAGCCAGCAGACTCTGGCCAATATAGAAGATCTCAAAGGACAGCTTCTTACATCTCTTGCAGACTCTGGGTTCCTCTCTCTCACGGAGGAAGAGAGGCGAACCCTTTCACGGGCTAGATTCTCTGGTGGCCGTGGACGGCGCCATCAGCAGTTTTTCGAGATCCCACGCAGAGTCAACCTCAACAGTGACAATGACATTGTCTCGGCTTCTGTCATTGCATGGAGTTTCTACCCCAAGATTCTTGTAAGGGAAGCACCGGGCTCTAAGGGGTTGAGGAACATTGGTACGAACCAATCCATCAGCCTCCACCCATCGTCTGTCAACCGAGGCCGCCTTGATCTCAGATGGCTGTCCTACTATCACATCATGCAGTCCAAGACGTAAGCCTTCAACTATGCATCTACTTGAGTGATGGGCTGATATTGAATCACAGGGTGTATCACGCCCACGAGGCTACTGCCGTGGAACCCTTCGCAATCGCCCTCTTGTGCGGCGATGTGCGATGCGACGTAAGATCCCCTATTTCAGTTGATGCCCTTGACCCAGTACTAATGCCCCTGTCAGATGTATTCTGGAGTAATTGTCTTGGACGGAAATCGAGGTCGCTTCGTTGTCCCAGACTGGAAGACGATGCTCGTTATCAAAGTTCTCCGAACTCGCCTGCGCGAGGTGCTGACCCGGTCTTTCAAGCAGCCGGGCAAGCTGCCCACTGCTCAGCAGGAGAAGTGGCTCGACGTTTGGCAGAGAATCTTCACACAGGATTTTGGGCAGGATAGATCTGCTGCAACTGGGCTGGCAGTCAAGGCGTGAGTTGAGTGGCTAGGTATTTTGACAGATTTGACCACTTGTTTGTTGCATGCACGGGTCAGACAGAGAGGATATCACAGGTTTTTCAAGGGAAAGGAAAGGCATTCTCAAAATAGATACAATGCATTAGACGTTTTTGAAAGCATAATACTAGAAAAGCGGTGCGCATATCAACCAATCTACCTGGTGTAGCCTGAAATGGGCTTCATGTCTGGGCTTGCAGATGGATGGCGACCAAGTAATAACGCAACGATGTGATTATAAGGCCTTCTCTTGGCCTAGAGCTAGGTTGAGCGCCAGTACTTGCATTCAACAGCTGTACAGTGTACAGTCTCCCCCATCCTTTGTCTTCTCCGAATCTCCTGGATATCTCATCTGATCGTAGTACAATACATCATGCTACATGATGTGGTGTCGAAAGCAGTTTCCATTGGACTGCTCAAGACTTGGCCTCCTCCTTCTTCTTCGTCTCCTTTTCTTCCTTGCCGCTCGCTAGGAACATGGCCTTGAAATCTGCATTGCTCTTCTTGGCACCCGCCACAGATTCCCCGTTGGTCTCCGCCCCATTCTGGTCCGCCTTGGGGGCTGAGGGCTTGAAGCCAAGGCCACGGCGTGGGCCAGGCTTGCCTAGCACAGGTCGCCGCAAAGTAGTTGGTGGCGGCATGAAACCTGTAGACGTGGTGGTCTTGGGCTTTTGATCCTTACTACCACTTCCATACACAATGCGGTCTTGAACGTGTTCCGCTTTAGCTTGCCGGAGCTCCTCCACGGTGCCAGTTCGAAGTGGACGACCCTCAAACTCCATACTGTTGAGTTGGAGGCTTGCCTTGCCAGCAGTGGCAACATCGACAAACTCGATCTTGGCACCTCCGTTGGCGGGTAGGACGATCAGCTTGACAATGGCCCCTAAGGGCTCGACAAGAGCCCGGATCCTCGCATCGTTGACGGTATCAGGGAGGCCCATCAGAGCAACCGTCCGGGCCGAGATGTCTGCAGCAGTTGGCTTAGCCTGAGCATCGCTTCCTGCGTCTTCCATGGCCTCGTCTCCCTCCGTATCGCGAGATGAAGGCGCCGGCGAGCTTCTGGCGTTTTCAGCGACGATGGTCTTGGCTGCTGGCTTCACCTTTGACTCCTTGGAAAGTGAAACCTCAAGGATCTGGCTTCGGAACTTGGTGTTGTTCATTTCCGCCACGGCCTTCTCTGCCTCCTCTTTTGTCTCAAAGTCGATAAAGGCGAACCCCTTGTTTTTACCCGACAGAGTCTGCGGGACCTTGACTCTTGTAACCTTGCCGTACTTGGAAAAGACCTCCTCGAGGTCAGCTTCGCTCGCGGTTCTATCCAGATTGCTAATGTGGACTTCTCGGCCTTCTGAGAGGGCGCCTTCGCGAGCCTTCTTGTGGTTGGGGTCGGAATACTTGGCAAGAAGCTTGTATCGACCCTCGAGCACCTTGCCCTCCTTCTTGACGGCATTCGCAGATGCCTCTCGATCCCGGAATGAGATGTAGCAGAACCGACGATGGGAGTTGACCTTGAGGCTTGGCCATCGAATGCTAAGTATTTCTCCACAATCCTTGAATAAATTGCGGATGTACGCCTCATCGGCAACAGGAGGGAAGTTGGCAACATAGACAGTCAGATCGTGTCCAGACTTTACAGTGAGTTGTGACTGGCCAAAGTATTTTCCATCTCGAAGCAATGCAGATTGTGCCTCCTCGGGCGAGCTGAACTCGATGAGGGCCGTGGAGGAGTTGGTCTTCTCCTCGCGCACAAGAGCGGTGATGTTGTTGATGTGTCCATATTCCTTGAAGTACTGACGGACTTTGGTTTGGGTGACCTCCCCAGGGAGATTGGTTACGATAATGGTCGAATTCTCCCTGTCTCTCTTGGGCGCCTGTGATTCCTGAGCAGTTGCATCCTGCTCAGGCTGCCCTCTGTCGGCATCACTCTTCTGTCTTTTGCTGGCACTCTCAGGCTCCTCTGTGGTATCCGCATCGGTCTCCCGCTTTCGCTTAGAACCGCCCGGCGATTTAGCCTCCTGGCTCTGCTCTTCTGCCTCCGGGGCGTTGTAGTAAGCAGCGTAGGCAGCTGTCTTCTCCTGCTCCTCGCGTTCGCGACGCTTCTTCACCTCCTTTCCAGTCTTGTGCACCCGATCGGCCGCTTTCCGCAAAGAGAGAGGTTGTTCGTAGTCGTTACAATGCTGCATGTAAACCTCCAAGACCTTCTCAGGCCAGTCAATCGTCCTACGAGCGACAGCCCGAGCTAGAACCGCGGTTGCCAAAGTGGGTATTCGGAAGCTGGCGCCGGCCGAGGAGGGGGTGGGACTCCGATTGTCCTGAGCACCAGAGGAAGAGAAGATCAGCATCTCCCACATGTAATACCTGAACCAAAAGTCGTGATTGTCGGCGTGAATCTGCAGGGCCGCAAGCTTGTTCCACTGTGCCCTGGCTTCGTCCACGGCACCCTTCTTCTCTGTGAGATACTGGATATAGATGCGTTCGAGTCGAAACTTGGGATCGCCTTGAAAGTCCTTGCCGTAGAGTCGCTGGCCAACAACTGAAACATCCTCGAGAGCGGCGCCGAGACCGACGTCGGCAACGTCGACGGACTCGTCCGTGGCGGTAGCATCCATAGCAGTACGCTTCAGAAAGCCGCACCAAGCCACATACATCTCAATCATGCCTTCCATGCCATCCTTGAGTAGTTGATCCTCGCTCGTAGCGGCGTGCTTGATGGACTCAACCTCACCAAACGGCAGTTTTGCTTCCTCTGCGCATAGTATGTAGCGATTCCAAAGAAGACCCGACCAGGGGCAATGCTGAACAGCCCTGCGGAGGACATCGAGGAGGTTTCCAGGGGATTGTAGATCAGAGTTTGAAGACGAAAGGAACACGATGTACTCGTACCAAGTACTCTGGTCTGTGGCAAGAACACTCGTCAACGCACGGGCGTAGAGTCCACGGCACAGATCAATGCCAATTTCGGGGTTGTCGTTGCTGCGCTTGCTTTGAATCATTTCCCAGTCGAGATAAGTTTTCAACGCCTCCTTCTGAGCATCTACATCGCCAGCATCCACCGCGCGCTTCAGCTTGCTCTCGAAAGGGTCGCGTGCAGAGATCAAGCGCTTCGTCTCCTGGGCATTGCTCGTAATGTCCTTCATGGAATCTTCCCAAGCGGAACGGTTGTACTCGGACAAAAAGGTCGAGAAATTCTGAGAGGTCTCGTCCCAGGTGAGGTGCGGGGTGAGCAGACGGTCGCGATACAGATGGGTGATGCGCTTGATGCCCTCGGGGGTTCTCGTCTTAGCTAGAAGCTCCATCTCGAGTGATATCCAGCGGTCCCAGAGCAGGTGGCTGTCGCCGAGTCGGTATCGGATGGCCTCATATCCTTGTTGCCACAGATCAAGAGCAGCCCCGAAAGAGAAGAGCTCGCGACCGAGAAGGCGCTCCTCGTCGGACCAGCCGTGGCCTGAAGGGGCCTGAGTCTCCTCCCACAACGACCAGAAATAGTTGCAGTAGGCTAGCCAGATGCGCAGGCTGCCCGGCTCAGCGCCGACGGCGCGCTTGTACAGTTCGACGACATTGACTCGCTGCTCGAGGTCGGAGGCGTTGCGAACGATCTCTTCGAGGTAGGCGAGCCAGTTATCTTCGCCTATCGGGTTGGCCATGTTTGTCGCGAGCGCAAGGCTGGGGGGCAGAGCGCATCACACGATGCTCAAGGCCTCTGATTGCGTATCGACGGTGCCTCAATAGCAATACATGGAATGTCAGCTAGGGAATAGGCGCGCAGACAAGATGGAGTTGGTTTGCGGGCGCGAGTCGCAAGGCCTAGGTAGAGCTGGTAGACTATGCGGTCGAGAAACGTGACGTGTCGAGGCTGTCGCGGAAAGAAAAGCGACTCCGATTTCAGGGTCTGAAGGAAGTCGAAGGTGTAAAAAATAAGGTGGGGTATAGAATGAGAGGCTGAAATGAAAGGCTTGGGGGCTCCTTCTCTGACGGCGGCCTACTTACTCCCTTGACTCGATGGGAATGGAAGGTTTGATTGAGGTTGGGGGCAAGAGGGCATGCACCAAGATTGATCAGCAGGCAACTGCGTGAACCTGAGAGCCAGTGTGTGCGTGCGCGCGTGGAGGTGGAAAAAAAAGTCACCAATAATTCAGCACCTTCCACTGGGACAAGGACAGGGATGCTCCTTCCCAGAAAGACGGGAAGCGAGGGTCATATGATGATGTAATGCCGAGCGACCACTTCAAAAGCCCGATGTCGTGGTACTTTTGCATCAAATATTGGTTGGTTTGGGGATGGTTGCAGAGGCTTGCGGCAATCTCAGGGCAATGGCAATTTTTGTGACAATTTGGCCATTCTGCTTCAATGACACCGCTCCTATCTGATAGGTCTTGACATGATACCTAGAGCTTTAGGTCTTACTCTTGTCTGGCCCGAAAACTACAATGTCTCTCTGCTCATCTCTTAACAGCTCCGGCTCCCCGGTCTGTGACGCTGTAGTACCGATACATTTGCACGAGGGCCCGTTGGCTGGAAGCCGATCTTATCCCAGAAGGCGCGGGTCACCCAAGGGTCTAGACCCCGATTCGACCCAGGCTCGCCCCGCCGAGCGTCCTGGACTCCTTTCAGGCTCGCTCCGATTGACTGCTTCCTCGGGCGACCCAGCCCACCGTTAATTCCGTGCCGTTATTCCCAGTGCACGGGCGACTCGGGGTCCCGGCCATGAGAATCTCCGACTCGAGTGCCAGGAGCACGCAACAAAACACCTGACGGCCTTGTTTCTGGCTCTGCTATCAAGGGCTGCTGGCTTCCGTCTTGAAGAAACAGCCTTGGGGCATGGGGAAATCCTCCCGATTGGATCCCGCATTGCTCAGCATCCAGGCCGTACACATCACCAATGCCAAGATGCCTGGGTGGTTGATCCCGCCCATCCGCGTATCAGCTCATGAGGGGCAGCCAACTGTCTGGCAAGTGTAGGCGCTGGACACACAAGCCAGATAAAAGCAATAACACATGGAGGGCTTCTTCACTGATCTTGCCGAGGCGATCAACCGTCTCAGCTCGGGATCGGGCTTCAGTTGCCAACCCCCGCAGATACGGGCGGGAGGCTGGAGGGGGCGGAGAGATCTGGGGACGCAAGCTGGGTTGTCGACAGCCACTCTCACGGCGTCGCATCGTCTTGGACTGCAGGTGGGCGTTTGTGAGGCGTCCAGTGAGAAGCGTTATCGGAAGAGGCGCGGCTACGCTGAGGTCATTTCGTCGTCAAGGTGTCGAATAGCAAACGGCTGCCCAGGGTCCATGGAAATTCTAGATTCTCTCCCTCTCCCTTTCAGAAATGTGTCGCAGCCTGCCATACTGACGATATTGTATACGAGCAAAACGAGGTCCGATTGGATTATTAACAGCGGTCGTGCGATTGAACGTAGAGTTGACAGGTTACTACTTGACTCGGGTCACTCTGATCCCGAAGCGCCGATTGGTGGCTACCGAGCTGTGTAACTCAAAGCAACTACATATGGAGGCCTTAGAATAATTTCGCCCTTGACCTGGACGATCTATTGGATATGATCTTCAGTGGTTCATCTGAATACACAGATATATCAGCTCAAGACTCGTCACATGATGACAATTATTCTCTATGGCTCGTTGTTAGCAACTTACAAACTTCCGCTAGGTACGACGAGGCCCCGTAGCTCAGATTTAACAATAACTTGACTTTCCGCACCTTATTCGCAATGGCTGACCACGATTGATAACAGACCAATCCTACCTCTTCCCAACAACCTGTGAAGGACAAAGTAGACATCCATGTGCATCATCATATCGTGATGGGGACCTCGGGTCGGCACCTCGTGTTCGAAATTCCATTATTGTAATCCAGACATCCACAAAAAGCCCTCGGGAGTGAAAGGAGAATGACGAAAGCTTGGCAGCTTCGTATCTCTGCAGTCTCGGCTATACTATTCGACCTGGAGGTTCTTGGTTCTAACAAAGCATCTATGTCGTATGCTTTAGCATCTGGTGATAGGTTGTATGGTGTCGCCCGATGTCCCCCCTCCGAATGCCATTGGGAGCACGGACGGCCGTATTCACGATCGATGAACGGCACGAGGTAGCCCTGTAAAAGCTTTGGATCGTCATCTCCCGTTCGCTGACCGCTTCTAGATGCGATATACGGATATTCATCACGCACTTCTATTAAAAAAACGAAAGGATTATGGAGCGGTGCGGGCTGACAACTGCTGATGCTGATGCTGGCCGATGGTGCCAAGGCTCCACGTCGTTTCAAGCCGGAAGCAGTCGCCAAGAAAGCAGATCTCCCAGCACCAGGCGACTTTGCGTTGGCCACTTTCCACGACCACGAATTACTGCACCGTGGAAACAAACATCGCCAGGTTGAGGCCCACCAGGCCAAAAGGTTCGTCTAGCCGCGGCCTCACGAGGCCTCTTATCGATCAAGCCGCAAAGGTTGAAGCCGCTCAACGGCCAGGCTGGGCGCGAAGGCTAGGGGGGAGGCCAACAGGCGCCGGGAACTGCATCCCATCCCTCCGCCATCATGCTATTGTTTCACGCTAAGGCAGGACAGTTCAGCGGCTGGCCTGGGCGCGAGTTCTGCACATATGAAACGAAAATGCAGAAGGGACTTGTCTTTCCTCTGCCTAGCAGTTCGTACAGGTTTCTACAGCTTCAACAGCCGTCTTCGTCTCACTTCAGTCTTGGCCTAAGTTTGGCAAGGTCACATCGCCAAATACTCGTAACGAGCTTCAACAATAGCCGTGGCGAGCCCGGGCGACAACGGGCGATGGATCCCTGATGCTGATCCGGATCCCTCCACATGCAAGCCATTGTCCCACAGTCGACAGGACCATTCAGATGGCGCAGTGGTGGTTTGGACGGCGCAAGGAGAGAAGGCACAAAGAAAAATTAGAACATCTGACCCCTGGCCGCTGCAGACATGACACACACAGCGCGACGTCTTGTCTCTCCGAGACGCGATTTGGCCTGACCGCCTGCGTCGCCATGGCCGTCCTTTGTCTGGTCTCCCCTGTGAGTTGCTGCGGCTGTATGCGATCCGTCAGACGACGTCCGTCAGAGAGCTGAATGAAGGAGAGTGGGTGGGAGCTGCATTGAGATTTGACGCTCCACCGCGCAGCGACAAAGGAGTGCGGCTGTTGCCAAGGGCTGCCTCTCTGCCCGACACGACACGACACCCCCAGCTCTCCCGGGTCTGGACAGGCTACCGCACACTGTCAGTATGCGCCATATTCCAGGTCTCTTCACAGTGCTTCTCCAGACGAGCGTTTGATGAGCGCGGCAGTGCAGAGGACCACTGGCTCCAAGCCAAGGCGATAGATCCTGGCGGCTACGCTGGGGTTCATATTACCACTCTGGGGCTAGCCGGGACTGGCCTGCCCATCGTAATAATACCAGTCAGACTGGACTTGCGTGGATTGCATAAATGGCGTCTTGCTGGAGCGTTTCGCCTGCGAGGCACGGCGCTGTCTGCTTGCTACTGCTGTCAGAGGGCATTGCCCTGGGTCCGATCCGTTCGTCTCACATGCGCCACTAGGGGAGCAAGCATCATGATCAATGCAAGAGAGAGCAAGTGTGGGTTGGGAGGGAATGCGATGCGCTGTTGGAGTTAATGACACAAGACTGAAGCTTATTGCCATCTGGGCTCGTGCCAGAAGGCATTGCCGTTGCATGCGGCGAAGCACAAAAGAAAGATCTGGGAAACATCCGCTCCCATCCATCGGGAGTCAGATGAAACAAATGAGACCACCTGCTCCGGGAGATGGATGGTGTTGGGCGGTAAGCCTTTTTCGCTATTATCCTGTGCCTGGCTTAGCGGCCGCCGCCAGGGGAACTGTCCCATTGAACCCCGCCGCTAGCAGCGTCGTGCAGCTCTGAATGGAAGTTTTCTGTCGTGATGGTGGGCGCTGGTTGGCCCCCTTTTCCTCGTGTCGATGGATGTCAACGGCGCCGACTGCTTTCGTGACGTCGGGTCCCTGCCTAAGTTGTTCTCTGACGGTTGCAGCAGGCCAGGGCCGTTGTCCATCCATGGAGGCCAGAGGGAGCCACAAGGCGCATTCACAAAACGCCTTTCATGGATGGGTTGGGCCTCGTGTGCAGCAGGCGCTTGAGCGATCGAGTGAGTGCCATGCAAATGGATGTTTCCCTCCCCTGGGCATCCATCCATCGATGCATCACCCATCATCCATTCAGCTGGGTCGCCCTTGTCTGGAGGACCTGGCCCTTCCTTCGTTCATTCTTCAACCCTCTCGCTCCCACCCCACGACGACGACGCTTGCATTCTTGTTTACCTCAGTGTAATTTACCTGCTACACCCGCTTGACCCCCGTTCTTTACTTTCCGGGGCTCTAGTTCTTTTTTCCCCATTCCATTCCTCGGGCACTTCATCTCATCTCTCTTTCTTCCCCCCCCTCCCTTGCCCGTTCCGTTGCGTTGTCGTCACTCCCAAGACAAGTTTCCGTTGGAGCCCACCTTCTCTTCTTTTTCCGTTCTACAACAATCGAACGGTCTTTCTTCTGCTTTCGCCCTCGTCGACTCTTCTCACGACCGCGTCTTCATTCGGGGCTCTTTCACTCCTTCAAGTGTCCCGCATCGCCTTTTCTCACCTTCCAGTCATTCCTTTGGTAGACCGACTCTTTACCTATCTACTTTTTCGCAGCTTACCTCGTCTCTCCTTCGACTTCTTTTTTGACTTTCTCCTGTGCTTGGCCGATTACACCACTGCAGCCGTATTCCTTCACACCAGCTGCAACCTCAGCTTCGTATTCATCCTCGGCATCCTGCATCTGCTCCTCCATTGCTGCATCGGGTGTCACGTTGGGCCACGTCCCCTTGTTACACTGCCGAGCTCTCGTTATCCCCTTCTACTTCAAGGACCTTACTTCCGACGCACCTCCGCGAACCTACTGGGATCTGGCTGCGACCTCTACCGCCATTTTCCTCTTCTACTTGGAGTCGACATTACCGCTTCGTCGTGGTTGTAGTACACATCACCACTTTCGTTAACGACATCTCGACCCGGACCTGTCTACCGCTTAAACGTCCGGCTTTGTTGCGGTCCTTCCGACATTGTTCGCTCGCGACATTCTCCAAGTAATGAGATATAGCCCTCATTACATACCTTCGAGATGCGTTTTTCTCTTTCAACCCTAGTGGCGCTGGGCGCCCTTCAGACACTCGGCGTTAACGCTCAGGATTCTACAGCCTGTATTGTGAGTCTTCAAGGCGCCACTGGTCATACACGACCAGTCTCTTGACTTGACCAAATCACGCATACTAATCATATTTGGCGCAGACGACTTGTGTCGACAGTATGAAACAATCAAATCCTGTTTATAACTGCCCAGATAACTCGGCGACATGCATTTGCGCATCCACAGAATTTGCGAAAGGCATGGCCGAGTGCGCCAGACCATGTGGTGTCCAAGACACCGACATTACTGGCAACTTGGCGAGTGGATTCTGTGCAGGTAAGTTCAGATGCATCATCATCTAATTGCCTGGCAACAGCTGACATCTCCAAGGCCTACCGCTAGTCCAACTCCCTGCGGCTACGGGTGCTAGCAGTGAAGCCTCTTCCGCCCCAGCGACAACATCTGAGGCTGCTGCTTCGACTAGCGAGGCTGCTGCTACTACTGAGGCTGCTTCATCTGAGGCCACACCCACTTCATCAGCTGCACCTGAAGAGACAACCTCTTCTGCCGCTGAGTCTGTCCCCGCTTCCACTTCCGCTGAAGCCGAGTCTACCGTAAGAAGCCGAGTCTGCTATGACAACAAGATCAAACTAATTAACATGGTTGATAGGCTACCGAGTCTGCCTCTGCCTCGGACTCTGCTTCCGCTTCCGCCTCGGCTACCGACAAGGCCTCGACAACCGAGGGTGCTGCCGGTGCTGGTGCTACCTCTGACTCTTCCGAGGACGACAAGGATGAAGAATCGTCTGGATCTGGATTGTCCAAGTCTGCGCAAATTGGCATCGGTGTTGGAGTTACTGCTGGTGTCCTTGCGCTCCTGGGTATCGCGTTATGCTTCCTCTGGCGACGACGAAATCAGCGAAACAACCTGCCGCGTGGAAACACGGCCATCTCCCACCCGATGCCTGCCGGCAGTGCCAACTACAACTCGGCCGATCAAGGATCCATCGTTGAGAAGAACGGCTATGACCTTGAGATGATGTCTCACCGCTACGAGGACATGCTTCCTCGACAAAAGCCGCGAACCATGGTGTGAGAATAGGAGGTTCAGCAATTTGGACTGGAATCACGGAAACCACTTAGCACTCATGACACTTTGCGTTGTTTTTGATACCCAGCAAGGGGCTGGTCATGATACGGGAACCAACGAGTCCTGATCGTGAGACTACAACCTTAGTCTGATCAGCGCAACCGTATAAAAATCTTGTTTGGCAAGTTTTCCCAGAGGGGATACTTGCCTCCTGACTATCTTCTTCAAATTAAATGGCGTTGAACGGGTTGTTCAAGGATCGGATACCATCACTTTATCTTTGGGAGCGGGAATTAAAGAAAAATGCTATCCAAATGTTTGAACTTTGAGCCATTCGAGCCCGCTCGGATGCAGTTTGATATCAACAAGTGTACATCCCATTCATTGTACATATCTATCATATCTTACACGTTTTTATGAGAGATTACATGAAAGGCTCGGTAGCCGAGACTTTAGTTTTCCATGGATCTCTTGAGCATCCAGCCACTGGACTGTGGTCTGTCTACCAAGCATAGTATGGCCTTTGTCCGTATACTGGTCGTGATGGCAGATGTACCCAGGGCCCCTTGCGCTCCTCCTTAGCAGTGCGCTCCTCATGTTGTCGTATCCTCGTCTTCTCCTCCTTGAGCAAAACCGTAAAACCTAGAAAGCCAGTCAGCATATATCTGAGATCCTATTTTCGAGTTTGGGGAACGTACTTGTGCTCGGGTGTCTGATGATTCCCATTCGTCCTCGACCCTTGTAGTCGATTCGCTTTCCTCGCCACGGACCCCGGCCAACCCACGACTGAGCAATGTAGATACTCGTGGGGTCCTCAATTTCGAGCCACTTGCCCTTTTGCGTCTGGATCTTGCGCGGCTTCGCAAGGGTCTCGCCATTGACCTTGCCGAGTCCCATGCCGCGCTGGGCAATGGCCAGGTCGCGGGCCTCCTCGAGGTAGTAGCGGACCTCGGCCGCAAACTTCTTCTTGGACCACTTCATCTGCAGGATGGCCTCGTCGATGGGCTTGCCGGCGATCTGGCGGGCCAGCATGGTGAGCTTCTTGACGCTGGTGGCCATGAACTCGCTCTTGTGCAGGAGCTCCCGCTCATTCATCCTGATTCGTTCCTCCTTGGTCATTCGACCGTTGTCGCGCACCATCTTAATCACCTTCTTGCGCTGCCAGCGGATACGGCTCCTCGGGTCGGGATCCACGATGAAGGCCATGCTCTCCTTCGTCTTTTGCTCGACCTCGGCGCCTCCCGGGGCGGCCTCGGGGTGGCCTTTGGAGGAAGCCTCGATCTCGTCCTGGAAGATGTTGTCCTCGACGCCGCTGAACATGCTCTTCTCGAGGAACTGTTCACGGCTCTTGGGGTCGTCGAGCTGCGAGGTCACGGGGTCCGCGGTGGAGGAGGAGGCGGCGTCCTTGTTCTTGGGCTTACCCCATCCCTTGAAGATGTTGGCGGCCCATTTGTGTCGTCGCTGCACCGTGGGTCCGACGCCAACTGACCAGAGGGGGGTAGGTGTGCTTGATACAGGATTCGCGGACCTGGCTATATAGATTGAAGCTTGTGGTTAGTTGGATTGTCGAGACCAATTGACCCCCATTGAGGGCAAGATCAGTAAGATCCGTACCTGAAACCGCCAGCCGCCGGGTGGCTAGTCGGAGACTCATGGTCGCAGAAGCTGTCGATATCTGCAAACCAACAAGTCCCTTGGTCGCTCTCACGGGTTTTGTCGAGTCGAGCGGCGTTTGATGGGCGAGATTCTTTTCCGCAACGCCCATTGGCCGGGGTTCAGCCGAAGGCAAACGAAGAGGCATTCCCGGGACCAGACCAGACCAGCACGTGACTCGGGTGCTTAGCGCGATTAACATCAGCCCATCCTCGGAATCAACTTGCAACCTCTCGACCACATCGAAACTCCAGCCAATCCGCCCCAAACTCTCCCCTCCGCCGCCCGAACAGCTTCGCAGATCGATCTCAGTCACAATGGCCGTCCGACCCATCACCGGTGTACGTTTTCCCCGACTCAATGGCTGGGTTTCGCGCGCCGCGGCGCTACCCGGGCCAGAGGAGCCAAATCGAAAACCCCCCCCGGTTGGTAGAGCTTTTCGTGGACTGACTCTGTCATAGATGCTCCGACGAAACCTCGTCCTGGACCTCAGCATCGCCCTCGGTACGTCGAATTACCCCCGCCTCTCGGTCGAATTGGATCAATTGCGAATTGTTTTTGGGAAAGAGGACAATTGGAGGACGCTGACAATTCGCGTGATGTGGTTGGTGGGGAGCAACTGGGCTGACTAGCATCGTCACAGGCACTGGCTTCGTCATGGCCAACTTCTTCTGGTAAGAACCCGCGGACGACGGCGCAGCTTCACACACGATTGACACGGACGACGCTGACCACGACGACGCAGGTACGGCTTCCACATGCCCCGAACCAACGCCCGCGACAACTACTACATCAAGCTCGAGGAGGAGCGGGCCGCTCAGAAGAACAACTAGAGAAAAGGCGAACTAGGGCATCGATTCCGGGGGGCAACGAGGATGGAGTGCACTTAGACCGAGGAGGAAACAGGCTCGTTAACGTTTCGTTTGTCGTGTAGCTGGGTAGAGAGCAGCAGCAGAATACCAAGGCCTCATCTGAAACGGTCGCCGGACAATCTGTAGTTATAGGCAAGGGCAACCGAGTCGACATGTGCTTTGATTTATTGTATTTTGTGCCATTGACGTGTGAGGGGGGATGTTTGTTACACTGCGTAGACTGAGTGTGCTCTCATGCATCTAGACAAAACCTCAGGCCATGCCGCAAGGTCCCTCCATCCTCGGCTCACCCAAAACTGGTCGGCGATCCAACCTTTGAGTAACCAAAAGCTTAGCTAGCTGAATGGTGGTCATTCCTAGCTTTCTACCTGTACCAGAAGCTCGTCCGTAGAGTGGCGACGTTTAGGAGATGACCAGGCCATTCCGGCAATGCGCCATCCAGCTGTTTCCCCATGACTCAATGCCTGCGGCGGATGCGACAATTCTCATGATACCAAAACCTATCCGGAGATAGGTTACTTCTCTGACTCTGCTGGATTGTAATGGTTGCTGAAGCGTGCCGAGAACCATGGCCGTGTCGTCTTGGAGCTTGCTGGGACATCGTGACGGAGACTGCCGGTTCGCGCGACATACCGCCAGACTCGCCAATAAAGCTGGGCAGATGAGCTCAATGATAATAAATACCCATGGATGAAATTCACTACCGAGCTGAGTCGGGTGAATGCCAGCTCGACGACCATTGGTAATGTTGCGGAGGCGTCTTGTCCTTGCCGTCCCTTTTGTCGTCATTTTTCTGACCGGCGCTGCCGGCCTCTAGATAATCTCTCCCCTCCCACGCTGTCGTCTCAACCATGAACGTGCCCTTTCGATCCTTGCATCTACCGCAATCAACAAGTTAGAGAAAATCGACATCACTCAAAAGCGCAAGCTCGACACCACAGAGCGAAGCCAGTCAGCGCTCCGCAGCGGGGCAAAAGACTCACTTCCGAAACAGTCGATCGACGGCATAGCACTGCACAGGGCTATCCCACTTGACGGGCTCCTTGATCTCGCACTTGTACTGCAGCATCTCGAGGAGCTCGCATCCGGTGAGGTCGACGTTGCGCACGCCGCTCTCCAGCTTGCGCTTGCGGCCCTTGAGGTCGGTCTGGACACGCTCGGCCAGCTCAGAGGCGTGGAAGACCTGGCACGGGTAGCCCATCTTGAGGTGATCTTGGGCCGGTATATCGGTGACTAATCGAGCAACGCCTCTCACAGCGTCTCCTTGGCCTCTGTTGAGATGGAGGCCGTGACCGGGGCGCGGCTGTTGGGGGAGGTTGAAGAGGCGAGCCTGGAAGAGGTGAGTTGAAGAACTTGAAGGTTGGCGGGCCTGAGCTCTTTGCCCTTTTTGGTTATCCACGTTCAACCCCTACATATCGTCAACACACTTCACAATCATTTTGATAAGCACTACCCTCAAGCCTACCCTCTCTTTTTCTTTGCATAGATACTATTTCTGCCGTTTAGCCTCTATGGGGCGGAATCTCTATTACAGATAGAGAAAATGGGCCCTACAGAGCCTAATCTCACCATCACTTCCAGCTCTTGTAAATACCTATGAGAGCGATCACCAGCTTCTCTCCCATGTTCTGATTTCCACGTATAGCTCAAATTATGAATACAAGATACTAAGGACTTGCCAGATACTCCACGGCCTGCGTTTAGCACTCGCCTTGGATCCAACACTACCAGGCACTCGGCCTCGGACTCAACCTCAATCTCATGTTCAGAAACTCACACATATACAACCACTCGATGACATTGCCGCCCGTCACTTCCAAGCCACAAAAGCTGCCGGCATCAGTATTTCTGGGCGCCATCTGCCGCTCCTCTACAAGCTGATATCCACCCTAGTCGGTCCTCCTCACCTCTACGCCATCCTTATCATCGATCTCGAGGGCCGCTTTGATGCCACTCGCCTCACCGGCTCCCCATCTCACGCGCGGCACGTTTACGTGCAACGGCCGGCTCGAGGTACCCCGGAACAGCTGCGAGCTCTAGTAGCCGAAGCCGAGGGCGTCCTACTGTACGGCGACGCAGCGCAGGCGAGCGCCGAGCGTGAGTGGTGGGGTACCGTCGTCGTGGGAGGACATGGCGCCGGAGACGTCACTGCTGGCTGGAAGGGCTGGCTACGGGTCGATCGCGAGAACGTCCGCGGCTTTGCACTTGGCATCAGCGCCGAGGAGGCCCTGGAGCAGAGGGGCCAGAGGCAAGGTGTCGTCGAGGCGGCTGGCTGGGCGGCTACCTCGCAGTGGGGAGGTTTCACTTTCAAAGAGGAGGGCGGTGATGTGAGCGCAAGCCAGGGCGCAGAGACGGCTGAGGGCGACGGGGAGTGAATCTATACAATGTGCAATGACATACGAGTAAGCTGCCACAGCCTGCCTGCTTCTCCTCCGGGGCTGACGTAGGGGTTCATGCTGTACTGGGTAAGACGCCGAAGTTGCCAGGTGGATAATGTCGAGGCAGCCTGTACAGATAAGGACTCCTTACAGTGGAGACGGGTGTCAACTGGGGAGCATGAGGAGGGAGAACCCCATCACTTCTCGAGTTGCAGGTACATATCCTTGGCCTTGCATACAGCTTCCACCATCCCCGGGCGCCAGCTTGCACTACCTTTGAAGCATAATTGTGGATTTCGGTCTGCATGGGTTGGGTCAGGGATGATGCGGTATTATGAGGACAGTGTCAAGAGGCCAGTATGAGTAAAAGATCGAGTCGACATGGCAAGTATTGGCGTTTCCGGATGAGGGACTTTTGGGACAGTGTCTAATGAGCTGTGCGGGCTTTTTAGGTAATATGACAAGTTACGAGAACGAGAGAATGAGAATTGGACAACTAATCTCAACACGCTGTTAACTTGATCGACGATGGTGTTACTTGACATGTCGAATTTGCTTTGGAACTGGGAGTATTCAAGAGCAGTGTTGGAGGTAACTGCTCAAGACATTATGGATTGGAAACATTCACAATTATGAACCGGCAATCGAAGTAAGAAGCTTCTGCTTTTTTGTTCTATCTTTTTGCTGTATTCTATCTGAATGATGTGATGCTCATCAGGGTATAAGAGGGTTGTGCATCATAAGAAGCTAGCTAAAAAGGTCCAAAAGGAAAAGCCTCGCAGTCTAGAAAACATAGCAATCTATCTCGGATGATTTGTCTATGATCTTCTGTCAAAAGTCTTGCAAGACTTGATGTGTTTTGCGCGCGTCGCTGATGCATCTGCAGTGTCGTGAATGCAGATGTTGTGCAGAAAAAAAAGGAAAGCGTCATTCCGCATGGCTGTGACAAAGGAAAATTCCGAACCCCAAAAAAACGCAACGATAAGATGTCCCAAATTGTCGAAAGATGTTGAACAAGATACGCTCTGGAAAGCAGCGGCTTAGATGGTAATGCCGTCCATGTCCACGGCGATCTCAGTGGCGCCAGTGGCCTCAGCCAGGAGGTTGGACTTGACGGAAGCACCGAGAGCCTTCTTCTTCTCCATCTCACGCTTGATACCGTGGTTCACGGCGTCAAGGACGTTGTTGACGGTGACGCGGGGCTTGTAAGCAGGCTCGGTACCCTCCTCGTAGACACCAGTCTTGACGAGGATGCTGTACCAGTCGTTGTCGGCCTTCTCGTTGACAGCGTTGGTGCCGCGGATGTCACTCTCGGGAGTGTCACCGACAAAGTATACAGTCTCGGGCGGAGCAACGAGGCCGTGCTCGGTGTTTCGCCACTGGCCCATCAGGCGGGAAGCAAACTCAAAGGTCGAAACCTGGGGCTTGCCAAAGGCGTGGGTGTGCAGGTTGCCGTTGCCGCCAGTGAGGTCCTTGAAGGTGACCTCGAACATGCGGCGGAGAGCACCCATGCCGAGACGGACGTGCTCGTGGGCGGCAGACCAGACAACGTCGTTGTGGGAGAAGTAGAAGGGGGGACCCTCGTCGAAGGTCTCGCTGCGGGTTCCGAGACGGCCACCCTTAGACATGGCGATATCAAGCATGATCTGGATATCGCCAGCCCAGTCGCGAGAGTCGGCAAAGACGAAGACGGCGTCGATGACAACATCGCTAAAGTCACGCTCACGGGAGTTGGCATGCTCCTCAGGGGTGAGCTTGCGGAAGGGAGTAGTGGCAGAGTTGTGCTTGATGATGTCGCCAGGGGTGACAACGTCCTTGAAGCCATAACCCTCGGCAACGTGACGGCACTTCTCACCCTCACCACCGACGACGAGGACGGTGCCGTACTTCTCAGCCATCTCCCGCATGGGGGTGTGGCCGCAGATGAACTGGCCGGGCTTGATATCGCACTTGAGCTGACCAGAGAGGTCGCCGCATCGCTCCTCTTCGGTCTTGCCACCACCGTTGGTGAGGAAGATGTGAGGTCTGTCAAGAGTACATTAGTGTCTAGTTCAACACCCAGGAAAAAAAGTCACGATCTTGTTTATGTGGACCACCGACCCAGAAAAAATCCGGGGTTGGTGGATCGTGGCTCTGGCAGGGGGCAGGGGAATAGCGACTTACACTTGAATACCGTACTCGTTCTCGCCGTTCAGGACCTTCATGGCCTGAATAGCCTCAGGGATAGCCCGTCCGCCACGAACGAGAACGCCATCAATGTCAAAGGCGAACACGAAGGAGTCGGCCACGGGCTTGTCGACGGGGGGGGAGAGGGGAGAAGCGGGAGTGTTGAGGCTCGCAATGCTGTCGCTGGAGCTGGAGGAGGCAAGCTCAGGAGAGCTGGGGATGGAATCGGGAGACTCGAGGGGAGAGTCGATCTCCTGCTTGGCAGCGAGGACCTCTTGAGCCGCGAGGGACTCCTTGAAGAACTGAGTCTGTTGTGAAGACATTTTGGGTGTAATGGTGTTGTGTTGTTGGTAAGTCCTGCTCAGGCACGCGCTCAGAAGAACGCAGAGAGATTGTGGTTTATATGTGTAAACAGAGAGAGAGAGATCAAGCAATGACTCGGCGGTCGAGCTATTGTGTCTGATGGTGGATATGGAATCTGGGGATAGGATGGAGAATGATGGATTCTACCGTCAAGAACGGTGGGAGAATCTGGGGTTTTATAGATTTAGCTTCGACCAGAAGAGTTGCTGATCCGACTCCTGAGGGTACATCAAGAAGGGACAGATTGTGTGGATATCCAACCCGTCATGTCATCCCTACCTGTCTGCTTGCCTGCTTGGCCTCGGTTCTGTTGACATCTCGGTGATGGGCCGCGGATACGTACATGCTGGTCGTCAAGGTTTTGGGCATCGTCTCCAATCCGAGTCAGTGATGGAACCGTGGCGAGTCATATTTTTCTCCCCTTATCCACAATTCGGGTTCCACAGTGTGTTCTCAGAAGATTGTGAATGTAGTAAACTCTCGGGGTTCTGAGGTAAGGGATGGGGAGATGTGGATAGTGCTCCATGGAGTGGATGGACGGTTGCCAGTGCGTGCGTCCATCCATGGTTGAGAAGGAAGTATTCCTTCCTCCCACTAGCCGTGATGACGGTGTCGTTTGCGGGCTGGGCGATTAAGGTACCTGCCACATAGTTTTACCCCAGTAGTGGGTACTCGCCATCCACACGTTACATCACCAATGAATCTCGTACCGGCTACCTCACACTCTCATAGCCTCCTGTCCCTCTCGGCGGCACGGGCGGCCCATTATTTTCACAAACGCCGTCGCCGCACTAGCCCAACCTCACCAGCAACCCTCACAGACGTACCCCCTGGACGTCATGGCCAGGAACCCAGGTGTTTGGAAAACGCCCGTTTTCGACGGCTTACTGGGTGTAAATGGCGCAGCCTGACTGCGAGCAGAGCTGGGCGAGAAGCGAATTGAGGCCGCACGGCAGGACAACAAAGCACAGGTCAGAGGTTTGCGACATGATACGTACTCAGAGACAGGGGATTGCCGATGGGATCATCGCCCATGCTAACTTCCGGGTTCCTTGAATCGCATCTCAAGAGATACGGAACGGCACTGTACCGTCTTGTAAGGGCAACGATATTCAAAGACTGGGTGTGGACCCTGAGGCTCTCGAGCTGACGAACTCTCCAATCAGTGCGGCTGTTTCAGCCATCTCTTAGTCTTGGACGCACAACCCAGGGCATCCTTCAGGGGACCTGACACAAGGGGGCTTGCAGGAGGCTTGCTGCCGTGGCTTTCTCAAGGGACCTCAGGTTTGCTGGGCGCGAACCACAGGGACGGACTGCAAGATGACATTCCGCGCTGGGCCAGATGCCCCTCTATGCGCCAACCACGGAGAACGAAGCAAGGATTTGCTATCGCACAGTATCCACCGTCAAGCACTACATACAGTATACGGTCACCGTCAGAGACGAGACGCCCTCCCTCCATTGACGGTGGAAACGGCCAAGCCACGCATGCTGCCGCTGGCCCCCCCAATCAACACGACGGGAATCTTGAATTGGTTCGTTACCCTCTCCATCTGCCTGCAAATCTCTGTACCTTTTCCACCGCCATGCGCGCCCAGCTTCGGTCCGGAGCCCACAGTGACGTCAAACGGGCTCCGCTCAGGGACCCGCCGACCGGGCCCCGAGCCCTATCAGCCGCGCCGTGCGGCCCCGCCATCGGGGGCCCTTGTGTGCTCCTAGCCCGGGAACATTCGGCTGGCCATGAGCAAAGGGGACCAATATCCATGCTGGGTGTCGCTGGGTGTCGCTGCGAGACGTCGCCGTCCAGAGCCACCGGTGTTACAGAAGTGCACGCCGAGAGAAAACAGCATATTGATGTGATTGTGAATAACAGACGCCTAGAAGCAGACACGGCATCGGAATGACTCTGACGTTGTACAGCAGAATTGCGCGCAAACGGCTGCACGACGTGCAAGACGCTGTCAATCTTGACCCTGAAAAGCATGTGAGACGCGGTGAATAGATAGCCATCCTCGCGTTCCCCTTTATCGCGGCAGATCTTGAGCAGGGCAGGGTTCTCTTGGCAGGGTTCGTCGATCGAGCCAGCCTGGTCTTTGCTGCCACGCTGCTGCGGAGTTTCTAATTCAGTCGAACCGAGCCCAAGTCAGCTCTCATGTCATCTTCATCATTACTCACATCTTTGCTGGACTATTGACAGGCTAGATATGCAGTTGCTGTACTGCCTCTCTGCTCGTTTATTCACGGCAAGATAGGCTCTACATCTCATTGGATCCCGTCTGGCCTCTCTCGGCGGCCTCTTGACAAACTGTTTGAGCCCGTACTAGGGTCATGGATGAGGGGCGTGTCGTTCAAGTCCTCTCGATCAACGTTCGCGCGCTGGCGCGGGGCCGGGAGCATTGATAAAGACGCTGTTCCCTGTACCATCCCTATAGCTAATGGAGTACAGCGCCGAGGGGAAGAGAGAGAATTGCGGTGGAGGAAGAGACGAGCAACGACAGATGCAGGCTGGATTATTACGGTGGTGCGCCGAGACGGTGAAGAAGGGGAAGGGGGGGTGTATGAGATGGTTTTTTTTTTTTTTTTGGTGGTTGTCTTCTTGGCCTCCATGACCGCGCTTAAGGCGGGCCGTGATGTCACAGTTTTCTCCGCGAAGTTCTGGAATCTAGACCACCAGATTGGTGCAGCTTGCAGTAAATTGGGGGGTTTCATTATTGAGAACCAACATACAACAATAGTACCTATGGAGTGTGGACAGGAGGAGGCAGCTTTTGGCCAGATGTACAGTACCTTGGCCTCGGTCGACTCCCGTCCAAGATCCCCGCCACCCCTCCTGCTCATCAATCAATGCTCCTGCTTATCCTCATGAAAAAAAAAAAAAAAAAAA
>SSHR01001406.1:0-41615 GCA_006518225.1 Fusarium neocosmosporiellum | reverse complement strand
ACAAAGCCCCAGCCTGGCAGCAGATCTCTGGATTCTAGCCCCAGCTGAACAAATCTGAACTCATTGCCTTACGGACATACCGCCGCACTAAATCCTGCAACAGCGGACCCCTGCGCATTCGTCTCCGAAAAAAAAGTTCGCCCCCAGCTTGAAATTTTACTATCTCCAACTGCCCGTCAGTGTCAGGCCCACAGCCATCACTGGTAAGATCAACTATATATCAAGCCTCCCGTCGATAAACTTTCTTTCGGCATTCTCATCCTCACACTCCTCTCTTGAGCAACCCTTACAAGGACTTGACAAAGATCCTTTAATACCCCTCTTCCCATCTTACTCTACCCTTACACACTCTCTTCTACTCTCCTCAACACCATCCCTCGCTATCAACATGTCTTTCGCCGCCCGCAACCTCGTCCGCATCTCCCGGGCTGCTGCCCCTGCTTTCCCTCGCACTGCTACTCGATGCATGTCCGTCACTGCTGTGAACCGTGTCCACGACACTGCCAACAAGAAGAGCGTTGTTCGTGAGAAGGAGATCCCC
Organism: Fusarium neocosmosporiellum; assembly: GCA_006518225.1. Classification (NCBI taxonomy): domain Eukaryota; kingdom Fungi; phylum Ascomycota; class Sordariomycetes; order Hypocreales; family Nectriaceae; genus Fusarium; species Fusarium neocosmosporiellum. Next base: position 41,074 of record SSHR01001406.1, on the reverse strand, counting down.
GTCACCGTCTATGGCGCTGGCCAGGGCACGGGCGACAAGCACACCGTCAACGTCACTGAGGGTGCTTCTCACGTCCCCCACGACAGCCCTGCTCCTCCTGCCGACAACGATGCTGTCCAGCCCCTCACCCGCAAGGTCTACGAACAGCTCCCCTACACCATGCGCAACATGAGCGTCTATGGCAAGACTATCATCATCACTGGTGGTGCCCGTGGTCTCGGCAACTACATGGCTCGTGCCTGTGCTGAGGCTGGTGCCAAGAACCTCGTCATCTTCGATGCCAACCAGGAGCTCGGTGACGAGGCTGCTGCTGAGCTTCACGACAAGACCGGTCTTCCCGTCTCCTTCTTCAAGGTTGATGTCCGTGACGGTGCTGCCATCAACGCCGCTGTCGAGGAAGTTGTCGAGCGCTATGGTGCTCCCGATGTCCTTGTCAACTCGGCTGGTATCGCCGACTCCAACATCAAGGCCGAGACCTACGACCCGGCCATGTTCCGCCGACTCATTGATATCAACCTTACTGGATCCTTCCTCATGTCGCAGTCTGTCGGCCGTGCCATGATGGCTGCTGGCAAGCCAGGCAGCATTGTCCTCGTCGCCTCCATGTCTGGATCCATCGTCAACTACCCCCAGGAGCAGAGCTGCTACAACGCCTCCAAGGCCGGTGTCATCCAGCTTGGCAAGTCCCTCGCCGCTGAGTGGGCCAAGTATGATATCCGAGTCAACTGCATCTCCCCCGGTTACATGGACACTGCCCTCAACCGAGTTCCCGCTCTCGATGCCCAGAAGAAGATCTGGAAGTCTCTGACCCCTCAGAACCGCCTGGGTAACGTCGACGAGCTTAATGGTCTCTGTGTCTTCCTTGCCTCCGACGCCTCCAAGTTCATGACTGGGTCCAACTGCATCATCGACGGTGGTTACACTTGCTACTAAGCGAGAGTTGTATCATGAAAATCAGGGTTTGATCGTGCAGCGCTCCTAGAAGAGGATGTGCTTTTCGTTTGTTTGGAGTTTGGGTTAGGAATGACGGTTTTCCCTTGGAAAGGGCCAAAAAGGAAGCACGAACGAGATACACTAGAGAGCTCTAGATATAGAGCAGAGCGATTGCCCGCATAGAGGCGGCGCAACAGGATCCAGATGGAGATCTTAATTGAATTGCATTGAACCAACTCCTTGTTTGCGGTGTGACTGCCGGTGACATGACTCGTGATGGCATCATGCTGGTATCTCGGCACGTGGTGATGCACTCTGCAAGCATTGTATTAAAGCTAGATTGACTTAAGCATCGTCACAAGCGCCTCCGACACAGCTCGCGCCGGCTCAATGTCCTGTCCTTGCGCAGATCGCTTCACGATACAGCAGCAGCATGCACAACGTTCCACTTGATGCCCCATGCACGTAATCCCTAGCCTCACATTGGCGCGCGGGCACCCGGGCGGCCAATCAAGACGGGCCGACCGAGTTGAAAAGGGCAATCGGGGGTCGTCTTGAGCCCTTGCTCTCGGCGCCGTGCTCACCGCCTCGACGGGGCTGGCTGTCAAAACCGGGATGGGGCATCCGGCAGCGACTCGCCAACGCGGATGTGCAGGCGGTGGAGACGGCATGGGCTGATGCCAGCATGAAGGAAGGGGGCAGATGGAAGGGAAGTTGAGGTGAAGAGAGGAGAGAAAGAAACACGTTTGGGAGGAAAAGAAAAAAGAGGCTGAGATTGAGTTGAATGTCTCGGGAGGCTGAGACATTGTGCGTGTCCTCTGTCGTCTGTGCAATACCCGTCCCTGTGATATATCCGGAGCATCACGACTATCTACACTCATACGAAGCAGACCTCGTCCGCCCACCCGGACCAACGAACCAAGTCCCTCCACGTTCCACCGGGGTCTTGTCTGCATCCGCAAAACACACCTACCTACATACATGCCACAATCTAGCGCGTACGGAGGGCTCCGAGAGGGACCCCGGCCGCTCAAGACCGCTTCCCGCCTTTTCGGCTCATGAGAGATCCATGGGTTTATGCGGCGGCGGTAAGAGAGAGGGGCTGGGATATGAATAAACCGGTTCGTTCGTCAGAGTCATTCATTCGCAAGTCTATTCTTTACCTTCCATCTCCAAATATCCCGCCATTCATCCAACCCATACTGAATCACATCAACCTTCAGCCAACTGTCCATCAGGTCATCAGAAGCACCACCCTTCAACTTGTCTATCCTCCGAGCAGCAAGCAACCAAAATATAAAGATGCAACTCTTCTGCACCCCTTCTCTGTCCCTCTTCCGCGCCGCTCGCTCTCTGCGGAATCGCCTTCTCAACTCGACTACCCTCCTTCCCGCACGCGCCGCCGCCGCCTCAGTCCGCAACTCGTTCCACTTCTCCTCGCCCTTTCACTCGCATTCCCAAGACAAGATCAAGCACCAGCCTGCACCAGCCGCCCTCGGCACCCTCGCCGTCTTGGGCAACGGGCTGCCTGCTGGAATGGAGGGACACGGCGCCGTCAAGGCCGGTGAGGGGTGCGAGAGGCTCCGGAGACAAATGAGTCCCTTCTATCAGCACTGGGAGCAGGGAAGCTTCTTCTTCAACGGAAAGAGCAAGTTTCTCTGAGGGATACGGGACGGGATAAAGACCAGAAAACCAACCTAGCAGTTTTGTCGTTTTGCGTTTTGCGTTTGCGTTGCTATGTGTGCCTTTACCCTTCGAGTCGGGCGAGTCTTGATAACCTTCGTTGTTGCTAGGTGGTATGACAGAAGAGAATGCAATGCAAGCTTTTCATCAAGAAACACGTCCAATCCTGTGCACCCAAAAGCAAAAAACAAGTATTTTTTTATGATTCAAAGCTGGTGAGGAGAGAGGGCCAGGTCTAGCAACGTAAATAGACCCAACCTCGAGTGTGAACTCGGCGTGATCGGTGTGCAAGAAACAGTTCGTATGCAGGGGGTATATCCAGCGTGTCATTTCTATGTGCCTCCAGGCGTCGTCGTCGCGTCCACCTGCTTGCTGGCACCTTAGGCTCGGCTTGCGTCTCCATGCACTCCGAGGCTACCTTGACGCGGCATCATGACAACTCCACCTCAAGATGCAAGGCCTGCTATGATTGATAGTTGAACAACTTGTGCAAGAAAATGGTCATTAAATGTTGTGAATGAATCCACGTCGTCGCTGGTCGTTGCGTCCTTGTCGAAGGACTGATCATCGTCGTTGTTGGAAAAACGCCGACCATCGGCGGCGTGCTCTCTCCTGTTCCTCTGGGGGATATGCGGGAGGTATGGTTCGCTTCGGGCGTACCTACTGCCCCTTGCGAGCCTTCTCTTGTGCCTTTTGTTCTCGGGCAGCTCGTACCAACGGCGAGAGTTGAGACAGGTCGACACACTGCTTCATGAATTCGTGCTGACAGCCCCGTTAGCAACGTCTGATATCAGAGTCAAACAACTTACCCGAAGTAGATCATGGGCGCTTGCTCGCTTCTCAGGATCCACCTTGAGCGCAAAGTACAAAAAGTCCTTGAACATGGGTGACAGATCCTGCTCGTTCTTGATGTGAGGTGTTCCGTTGGTCGCAATCAACCACAGCGCGCGCAAGGGAGATTCGGTTAGGTATGGCGGCTCGCCTTCTATCATTTCGATCGCCATGATGCCCAGAGACCAAATATCGACCTTGCGTCCGTACTCTTTCCTAGTGACGACCTCGGGTGCCATCCAGTACGGTGTGCCCACCATGGTTGTTCGCTTGTTCTGGGCCTCGTTGATGGTGGCGCAGAACCCAAAGTCGGCTGTTGCGGTTAGCAGGCATTCGGCAACGGACAGGTCCACGTACTCAGCTTAATGTTGCCCTCCATGGACAGCAGAATGTTGTCCGACTTGATATCTCGGTGGATGACGCCCTTGGAATGCAGGTGCTGCAGACCGTTAAGGGTCTCCCGGCACACTGACGCAATCTGTCCTTCTGACATGATGTTAAAGGTGACAACATCCGTAAGGCTGCCACCCTCCATAAACTCCATGACGACCCACAGCTCGCCTCCGCACAGGTAGCTGTCGATAAAGTTGACAATGTTGGGATGTGAGCTGTCCTTCATGACAAGAATCTCGTTGATGATCAGGTCCTTCTTAGGTTGCTGCTCGAGATTCATCTGCTTGATAGCTACCAGTCGATTCGAGCCGCGCTCATGGCCAGTAAAGACACCACCGGACGCACCCTGACCAATCTTGTTAAACCCGCGGTAAATGTCTCGGGGATCACCCTCGTTGCATATCCGCTTGAGTGAGGCGACCACATCGATGGCTGCGCTCTGGCGAGCTCGGTGTCGTGGCCTGGCTCCGGGTACAGCTGCTGGGCCGGCTTGCTGACGAGGAGCGTTGGCCACTCCGTTGGCGTCCGGAACACGTCCATAGGCGGCATTGGGCTGATTCGCGGTCTGGTGAGGCGTTCTCTTGCTGGGAGCCCGGCCGACTCCGCCAGACATGGCGGCCTGTGCCTGTGCGAGAGCCTGCTCCTGCTGCTGTTGCAAGAGCTGCTGCTGATAGGCGGCGGCTTGAGCCTGGGCGAGCGCAGGGTTGGGCTGCGGGCCTGTCGGGGCGTAGGGTGTAGGTCCGGCGGCGCGCGAGTTGGACCTTGACCGGTGCTCCTCGGGGAGCATAGGACCGTTGTCCTTGGACATACCGTAAGACTCGTCGCCGGGTTGGGACATGCCGATGCCGGAATCCTTGGCGGCGTAGGCCCCTTGAGGCATATGCCGGTTGTTCATACTGACAGGCGGCTTCGGGGCCGGACGGCTGGGCATCAGGTCCTTGCCGGGGACGTGACCTCTGGGGACGGGCGGCGGGGCCCGGGGATTCTCAAAACTTCCTTCATGATTGACAGTTGGAAACCTGGGGTTCGTGGAGCTAGTATTCGGTGACATACCCATATAGTTTGACGGGTACATGCCCGGTGATGCTGCAGTCGCCGGAGAAGTGGCGTAGTTACCCGCATGATGGAACTTTTCGAGGACCTGGTCCTCAGGAGGCCGTTCGGTCGTCTCCTTGTAAAACTGCAAAATATTAACCATGGTCTGCGGGTTCTCTCGCCTCTCCTTTTCGGGAATGCCGCTCTCGTTGATAAGCCGTTGCCATTCTTTGGGCAGACCCTGCGACTTGTTAACCAAAATAAAGGCCATGGGCGAGAAAACTGACGGTAAACTGGCCGGTCGAACTGTCGTAGCCGACGTGGGTGACGTGAACGGGATTCTCTGGGGCCGAAATGATGGGCTTCTTGGGCGAGCCGACTAGACTGTTCATGAAGCCCGAAAATCCCGACTTTTTGCGCAGGACGGCGGGCTTTGAATCTCTGCCATCGTCCGAATATCGCTTGGGGTTGATGGATGGGCCATCGGTCGGGGCCCTTGGGCCGAGGCCCTTTTCCGACAGGGACGAATCCATCGCGGTGAAGCTGGCCGAGGATCGCAAAACGGGAGTCGCAAGCTTCGCGTCGTTGGGGTGCTTGAACTGGGGCGGAAAGTGACGGTGGACGGGAGCCTTTGGGCTCGGAGCCTTTGTGGACTCGATGCGGTTCAGGATTGCTGCGCCGTCGAAGGGGGCGCCGATCAGGTCGTCGGGGGCGGTCCTGCTCAGAGGGCGTAGGTGGGAGTCGGAGAGGCGGTCGGTATGACGAGGTACGGGCGCCCAGTGGCTGGCGGGGGCAAAGTCGGCCTGGGCCAAGTTTGGAGATGGGATCGGACGGATGGTGTTGTTGGCCAAGTCAGACTCTTGGTTGGAATACCAGTCGACGGCGGCGGGGTTGGAGCGGGCTGGGGGAGCGCTGGGGGCCCTTCTCAGGCTCTGCGAGCTGCGTTTGCTCTCGAGGGACTGGGCGTCGAAGCCACCACCACCATCGAAGCCGGACGAGGAGCGGGCGTAGGCGTGAGAGGGAGGCTTCTTGATGAGCTTGCGACGATGTGAAGTTGCGGTATGAGCGGACGCAGACGACGCAGAGGTGTATCCAGGGCCGTCCATGATCCAGCGGCAGCAGAAGCAGCCTTGCAACTGACGAGTTGGGGCCCTCGGGGCTAAAAAAGGGTCTCAGGACGGCTACTAGGTACGGAGGTTTGATGGGTCGAGCGGGTGGAGGACAGGGTGTGGGTGCAAGGAGGAGATGGGAGAGAAGGGAAACGTGTGGACACAGGCACAGGCGGCTTCGGCGGCCAGACCTGCGAAGCGCAGAACGGAACGATGGCTCTAAACAATGGCAAGACGCCTGGCTTGGAAGACCGGGGACACAACGCGGGGGTGTGTGGGCGGAGGATGCTGCGGTGGCGAAGCTGTTGCTGGTGGTGAGCTCTGGCGGGCTGCTTCTGCTTTGGTGCTGCTCCGGCTCATGCGTTTGCTGCGATAGCTGGAGATTCGGACGGGAGTGGGTTGGGGGAATCAAGTTGGGGGGAGACGAGAGAAGAAGCACAAGAGTGACACGCACGCACACTGTGCAGAGCCATCAGCATCAGCACGATGGAGGGAGGGAGATGAATCGGAATGCGGGACTGTGGATGAGATGGCAGGTCCTTGAATGTGAGAATGGGGGCGTTGTGGGATCAAGGGCCTGTCTGCGCAGTAGACTGTAGAAGTACTGTGCCGGCTGAGTTGTGTGTGCTGCGATGCATGCGCTGTGCTTGCTGTGCTGTGCCGCGCTTACTTGCTTCAGGGACCTGCGTGCTGACACTTAATCACTAATTGACTCCCAAGTTGCCATTCAGCAAGTACAATACATTGGATCAAGGGCCGACGCCAATTGAGAATCATCCATCGCAAGACTCCTCATCGAGTCCAATCCAGGCACTGACAATCCAGGCACTGCCCGCCAGACGAGTCCAACAGTCGGTACCTGACGATGCTGGCTGGACCCTGGACCTAGCACAGCAGGTACATGCCCATCTGCGGGGCACACGCACATTCGTCAAGTACCTGGCGCTGATACCCAACTCCCGTTCCCAACTCACCAACGTCGCGCCGTCCACCTCCATCACTGTAACGCACTCGCCTCTCGGGCCGTTGACAGTGTGAAAGCCTCTTCTGAGCACTTGGTGGTTGGTCCGACGCCATGGTTGGAGGGATCACGATGGTAGGACCGCATCCGATTTCCCCTGGCGCCTCGCATTTCAGTCTGATGCCTCAGAATGACGAAGAATGCACAAGACTGGCAGGCTGTCGAAACCATGTCTATTCAGACGGGCGAGACGCACACAAGACGTCTAGGCTGAACCCATTGCATGTTGGACTTGTCAATTCGTCCTTGTCAATCACGGTCAATCAGACTCGTCGAGACTGCACTGTATCAACAAACTAACCGGCGCTACTCACTCGCTATCCGTGAATTCAGTCCCGTCAACATCGATAACCTCTGCCAAGGGGGGGTGGCATTAGGCCCAGACTCAGGCTCTGCCCAAGGTCCCACGGTCCACGATCATGGCCAAGCGCGTAGCAAACGCACCACGATCAAGTGTGAGTGGAATCAGTGGGCGCCGTTGGTGGAGCATCTCCGGGATTACCAAGTTTCTCACAGGCCGAGTGGGAAGATTCAAAGACGTCCAACAGACGCCAGAGATCAAGGTTTGGCCTCCCGGTCCTGGACAATCTTGGTGATTTCTCCCCCGGCCGACTGCTAGGCTGGACTAGCCTGGGTCGCTCGTGGCCGGTGGAGACTCGTCGACGCCCTGGTGGCAGTCTAGGGAGTCAAGCATTGGTGATGTGGCCGTGGCTGGCCGATCCGTTGTCTCTGAGGCGCCGCGCAAACGTTATCCCAGCTTCTTGACGATTCTGGCGAGTCGAGTCGAGTGGATTCTTCTTGACAAGTTCTATGGCATCTGGATCGTGTGGAGCCACAAGCAGGAACCGCAACATTGCGCCCGGAAACCGTTACAGCTAGACGTGGTGATGGGGGCCTTTAACTGATCCCTTCATCAGCCATTGGTGATGCTTGGCCCTTGCGAGTGCTGGTGCTTACTCTCGTTACATCTATTGCTCGCACGGCGTGTTACCTCACCTCATCCCATCTAATCTCATCCGTCAAGGGACCAAGATCTGACACCCAACGCTGAGACAGAAGGCGTCTTCTCAACCGTGTCCTCATTAGCTCTCGTAGGCGAGCTGCATGCTATTTATCCATCGCACGCCAATCCGTCATGAAGTCATCAAGCTGCGACTTTCCTCTGGCTGCCCTGTTTCAAGCCACCAGTCTCGACATCAGAGCTCCACTGTCCACACTGTCTTCCCCGGCGTTGGAGCGAGACATGAGCGCCATTGGCCCCGGCAGCTCGTTAGGCGTGTCAAGCCGAGACATACATGAGCTGGCCCGCAGGCGGCTGCTCGTTCTGGGGCGGTTACGTTTCAAGCTAGACCTATCCTCACCATTCACCCATCGTCGTCCTTCAATTTCGATACTGGCCGCTTCAGTGAGATCCGGCAGCTTCTCCCGCGTCAAGAATGAAGCGATACGAGGTGGGCGAATCCATCCGCGCCGTGGTTGGCCGGTACCGCCCAATAGCCTCGCATCCAAGGGTAACCTTGCAGCCTCATGAAATTTATGCTGTTGCCAGTCGCCATTTTGGTACGAATCTTGCGACAGGATATCCTTACTCGGCAGCCTTCCCGGACACAATCCAACTCATCCGTTGGCCGTGGCTGTCTCTTGGATCCTCTCCTGCATTGGGAGCACAGCACATAACCCGGCACCCATCGATACGGACGCCCGCCGAATCCTGCTGCCGCGCTTCAGCCTCTGCGCCCCTGCATACATGTTCGTGCGTATTTGACCGAGTTTGAGACAGCCGCCTGTCTAAGCAGTTCAAGTCATGGTAGGCTTCCAACGCAAATAGATCTGTGCACAGTTAGGCGCAAGCGAACTGTCGAGTGGCTATTGACACGAGCTTCGTTCGTGTTTCTGCGCACAACCAACTTGTGCGATGCCGGCATTGTCATCCTGATGCAGGTCAGCTGAACAACAGCATTGCGAGCTGTCTCTGAGAGCAATTGATCACCAGTGTGTCGAATGCGACAGAAGCCGACATGGGTCGTAGAAGGCGCGGGAATCGCGCCAAGCAGCGTACCTGACAGTGTGTCATGGATCGGAGGGTGAGGTGCCGTCGACTGTAGCGCAGCGCAGACGCTTTCACAGCAGGAGACCATTGACGATACTGCGAAGCAAGCCCGATGTCACCTTGGAGCCAGCTCTTGAACTCCTGTGAGAACCCACCTGTGCGTTGGCCGACCAACCTGAAACCTACATACTGTAGGATATTTTGGGTGTTCGTCGTCCTTTGACGAGTGAATGCGCGTGCTGCAACTTTATAACGACTCATGGTCTTTGATAGTGGTGATTGCCATGGTGTCCTCAGCAGAAGAAACTCTGTTCAAGTCCCGGAGCTTCTCGAGCCTTTCGGTCAAACACAGCCACTTCAGCCGTTGACAAGTCAAACTTTTCGAAAATGGTTGGGAACACCGGGTGCCTAGCACGCAGATGAAGGAAGAAAGACACGGGTTAGAGCTGTACTTTGCTTGGTGTCATATGGTTCCTGGCCCGCGTGCCGAGTCATCGAGGCGGTGTTTGCACATGTAGACAAGCCAATGGCAACTAACAAACGGAAAGAAGAGATGAAAACAGCTAAAATGAAAGAGACAATCAGAGAACAATCAGACATTCAAAGAATGAAAATTGCCTTTGAGGGGACAACGTCTTGACCTTAAACATGAGTTTGGAGCTTTCCAGAATCGTCTCGCAAGTCACATGCATTCTCTCGTGATCGACCCCACCTCCCCTTTCTAGCGGTGTCCTTCCAAACCAGGTTAGTGCCCGCTGTCGGGCAAGCTTCGCGTAAATTCGGTGGCTCCCTGTTGCTGGGATAGGTGGCTACTACTTACTTCGTGGGGAGAGGTCGTCAAGAGAACTTCCACCTCACCCTCAACTTTAACCAAAACTCCATCCTTCAACCATCTTCTCTGAGTCGTCGCCTTCTCCGGTCTACGGTCTCTCGCATCGCTCTGGTTCTTCCTTCTGGTTACCGGTTTCACCGCCTGCTGTCTCTTGCACAATGTTCTAGAGACAAGACTCAATTACATCTGATCATCCTCCTCTATCGAATCTCCAATTCAAGCATCTATACTTGGCCGCAAGCTTCATTGCTCTTGTAGCCACCAGACTTGTACGTCCTACGGGCATTTTTCGACCTGTCCTTTACCCCCTAACATATCAGTTCATAGTACTCCACCTAGCTCCAACCGACTAAATACGTTCATCATGGCCGAGACTATCTCTGAGCTTTCTGCTGCCCAGAAGCTGATGCAGAAGCACGCCGAAGCTCCTCACCACGTCACCGTTGAGGACGCCCCGGATGAGGATCTTCCCATCCACGCCCCCGCCGAGGCCTCGAGCTCTGCCGATGTCGCAATTCCCAAGCCGACCAAGCCCGCCGCCGCTACTCTGGATACTCAATCGCATGAACTGTTCCCTGAGCTCGGCGCTCCCAAGGGCAAGGCCGCCAATGTTGCTCCTATCTGGGGCGCCAAGAATGCCAATGGCAAGACCAATGGAGGTGCCTCCAACGGTGGTTCTCGTTCCTCGACTCCGGTCTCTGGAGCTGCTACCCCAAACAAGCCATCCATGTTCATCCCCGGCCGCAACGTCGAGACTGTGACTCTTGACCCCCAGTACATTCTGCCCCGCGGTCAGCTCAGGAGACCCATCACCGACACTATCAAGGACATCAACCGCAAGTCTCGTGCCACCATTTCCATGGCCACCTCGGCCAATGGCCGTTACAAGTTTGATGCCGCCGGTCCTCAGGACGTTGCTCAACAGGCGCTCAAGGACCTGGTTGCTCAGATCGGAACTCGGGTAAGTATTGTACCACCGGTTTGTGACATTGTCTAACGTGCATAGACTGCCATCAAGGTCCCGATTCCCCAGTCCACCCGAGCCCACATCATCGGAAAGGGAGGTTCCATGATCAAGGCCCTCCAGGAGAAGACTGGTGCCAAGATTCAGCTTCCCAAGGTCGACGAGAACAACCCGATCGACGAGGAGGATGACGATGCCACCATTGATGTCACCATTGAGGGTAATGCCCTTTCTGCTGCTTCTGCCCGTGACGAGATCTTGAAGATTGCTGGCGAGCGATCTGCCAATGTCCAGACTAAGATTCGGGGCATCCCCGCCGCCTTCTACCCCTTCATTGCCGGCCCCGACAATGCTCTGGCCCATGCGCTCGAGGAGAACAACGGTATCCAGATCCGTGTCCCTCCTCTGCAGGCCTACACTCCTGGTCAGGTTCCTGTTACCGCCGTCTCTGGTCAGCGACCTGTCTTTGCTCCTGCTGGCCATGAGGAGAACCACATCCAGCTTGCTGGTGACCGCGCTGCCGTTCAGAAAGTTCGCGCCGAGATCGAGCGCCAGGTTGCTGAGCTCCACAGACAGCTTGCCGCCGAGCAGCTGTCGATCCAGCGCGGGCGCCACCAATTCATTATTGGTGATCGTGGTGTCCCTGTCGAGCAGTTTTTCAACGATACCGGATGTGCTATTCTGCTGCCCACTGATGAGGACGACGACACCATCACTGTCGTCGGACCTGCTGATCAGGTTGCCGCTGGTCTGGAAAAGGCCATGGACCTGGCCATGGGTATGCAAATGTCTAACCTCGACATTGCCCGATTCCACCGCAATGCCCCTGGCGGCGCTGCTGTTCACGCCGGCAACGTCACTCGCTACCTTCGACAGCGCAAGGAGATTGAGCGCCTCGAAAAGCTCTACCACACCCACATTAACACCCCCTTCTCCGAGGGTGGTGCCCTCCCCTGGGAGCTCTACTCCCGCGAGGGTAAGAATGCCATTCGCGCGCAGTCCGAGATCAGCGGCATCATCAACGGTCAGCCTCCTTCTCGTATGACCTCTGTTCCTGTCGACCCCTTCTTCTTCCAGCACCTCCGCAACGACGTTACCCCCAGGGTCAAGCGGGACTATGGTGTCCAGATAGTCGTCCCCGAGGCTACTGAGGGTGATGTTCCGGTTCTCCTCGTGTACGAGGGCCCTGACCCGGCCGAAGGCCCCTACCAGCTGCCTCGCTCCAAGCCCACGGATGCTGAAGCCCGTGCTTTCCAGCAGGGGCTCCAGGATGCCCAGAAGCACATCCTTGACCTTATCAAGAAGCAGGAGGCCATCACCACTGCCACTCTTGATGTTCCCGCCAAGTTCCACGAGAGACTCCGACGCTTTATCAAGAAGGAGCAGGAGAGCCGTTCTGCTGACCAGATCCCTATCCGGGTCACCAAGGTTGGCACAACCATCACTCTCCGAGGTCCTGCTTCGGCTGTCGAGTCCCTTGCCGCCAAGGCCAACGCCTTTGTTGAGCAGGAGAAGGAGGACGAGAAGGAGCGTGGCTTCACTCTGACCTTTGACTTCCCCCAGAAGTTCGCCAACCACCTCATTGGAAAGGGTGGTAGCAACATTAGGGAGCTCCGAGACCGTTTCGACGTTGAGATCCAGGTCCAAGATGGCAAGGTTGAGCTCAAGGGCCCCAAGGCCAAGGCCGAGGCCGCTCGCTCGCACATTCAGAGTCTTGCTCGCACCCTGGCTGACGAGACGACTCACACTCTCAAGATTGACCCCAAGTACCACCGTGAGCTTATTGGTGCTCAGGGTAGCCAGATCAACCGTCTGCAGACTCGGTACAAGGTCCACATCTTCTTCCCTCGATCTGCCAAGCCCGCCGACGACGACCAGTCCAACGCTGATGCTGCCAGCGATGCCGGAAAGCCTCGCCGCCAGCAGCCTGCCGACGAGGTCATCATCCGAGGTCCCAAGAAGGGTGCGGATGAGGCTCGGGACGAGATCTTTTCGCTCCACAAGTACCTTGAGGAGCACTCTGCCACTGCTACCGTCCCGGTTCAGCAGAAGCAGGTTGGATCTCTTATTGGCCAGGGTGGTGCTGCCCTCGACGACCTCCGCCAGGCTACCGGAGCTAAGATTGACGTGCCTGCCGACCGAGATACCCCCATCGTGGAGATTCAGCTCAAGGGTACTGCTGCTCAGGTTGCCAAGGCCAAGAAGATCCTCGAGGAGAAGCGAGCCATCTTTGACGACACCGTCGTCCAGACCATCGAGGTTGACAAGAAGCACCACAAGGCTCTTATTGGTGCCAGCGGTAAGTTTTCCTGTATTTAAAAGCAGTGCATTCGCTAATATTCCCAGGCTCTAACCTCCGTGACATTGTCGTCAAGGCGGGTGGCTCTGACGACCGACGAGAGCTTGCCCGTACCATCCAGTTCCCCAAGCAGGAGGCTGATGGTAACACTATCAAGATCGAGGGCCGCACTGATGTTGTGCAAAAGATCATTGAACGCATCCAGGAGATTGTTGGCGAGCGTGAGAGCCAGGTTATCGAGGTGGTGGATGTTCCTATCGAGAATCACCGCTCCCTGATCGGCCGTGGTGGTGATGCCAAGCGTCAACTCGAGTCCAAGTTCACCGTTTCGATCGATGTCCCCCGTCAAGGAGACGGCAAGACTGGAGTCAAGGTTACTGGCCGACCCGAGAATGTCGCCAAGGCCAAGGAGCACATCCTGTCTCTGGTCAAGCAGCAGCAGGGTGAGACCATCCAGGTTCCTCGCAACCTTCACCACTCCATCTCCAACGGTGGCCAGTTCTTCCGTCTGCTCCGCAACAACCACCAGGTCACGGTTGACCACGCTGGCCAGCCTCTTCCTCCCAAGCCTGACACATCTACCCGCTCCAACGTGGGGGCCCTTCCTCTGATCACTGATGAGGATGATGCCACGACCGACGCCCACTCGTGGAAGGTTGTCCAGGTCGATGCTGGAGATGACAGCGACTTCCCCTGGGTTCTCCGCGGCACGCCAGAGAACGTGGAGAAGGCCAAGGAGGCCATCGCCAAGGCTGTCGAGCAGGCCAAGAAGCACGATGCCACAGGATACCTTGTTCTCCCTGACCCCCGGACCTACCGCCATGTGATTGGCCCTAACGGCTCCAAGGTCAACGCGATCCGCAAGCAGAGCAACTGCAAGATCCAGGTGCCTCGGGACCAGGCCAAGGATGAGGCCATTGAGATTATCGGAACCAAGGACGGTGTTGAGCTGGCCAAGGACCTCATCCTCGCTGCTGTGCGGGAGGGCACCAACAAGACGCGGGAGTAATATTGGGATACTATCCTCATTGGACGGAGCATTGCAGGGAACATGCGACCGTAAAGGTTGAAATTCGACAGTAACTGTTGTAATAAATATAAGAGTAATGAATAATTCTCGAATGCATGCAGTAATGCTGTGAAACATCCATCCATCTATCTCTTATTCGTGTTCGTGATGCGAGCGAGTGGAAATTAAGCTTCATCACGTGCGCGGCTTCGACAGCAGCCAAGCACTTGCTTCTTCTCAGATCTACTCGTCACACCGCTCGTACACTCTTCATTGATGTAATCGACGGCTTTAGCTTCATCCCAGCAATTCGCAGTCTGTCAATTGACAGAATATTGTGCGATGGGATCCCAATTGACCTCGTCAAAGGCGCCGTGGGATGCTGTCTCGGCTGAGGAGCAGCTGTTTGTCCTTATTACAGGGGCCAACAGGTAGGTCGACCAGGCTGTACGCGAAGCTATGCTAATCATCTATGACAGCGGCATTGGTCTCAGCATCGGCGAGCGCCTCATCGACGAATTCCTCTCCACGCGCTCCCTGAAATCACACCTCATTCTGATCCCCACCACCCGCTCCAAGTCCAAGTCCCTGCAGACGATCCGATCCCTGCGCAGCTACGCCCAGCGCGCCGCCCAGACCTCGGCCGCCCTGCGATCTCGAGTCGGTGATTCGTACCGTTGGGAGGATACCGTGGCGCGCATCCATGTCCTGAGCTTGCAGCTTGACCTGTGCGACCTGCGTGGGGTGTATGCTTTTGCTGAAGAGCTGGTGCACAGACCTGTGAGCAACCCCGAGGGCTTGGAGGGCGAATATCTTCGAGATGTGCGCATTCCGAGGATTGATACGGCTGTGTTTAATGCGGCCTATGGTGGCTGGTCGGGTGTCAATTACCCTCTAGCCATCTGGGTCATCTTGACGCAGGGCTTGGTGCAGTCTGTAACTTGGCCGACGTTCAAGATGGCGCTGCCAACATGCATCTTGAACGAGCGGCCCGAGTATGGCCTTGTATGTCTCCCCTCTTGCGTGCCTGTACCGGACTAACGTATATAGCCCGAGAAACCATTGCTCGGCGAAGTCTTTACTGCCTGTGTGTTTGGCCACTACATCCTCGCCCACCAGCTCCTCCCCCTTCTCAGCCGACGATCAGAGTCTGAAGCCCCAGGCCGCATCGTCTGGTCCAGCAGCCTCGAGGCGGTCCGCAATGTCTTTGACACCTCTGACTTTCAGTGCTTCAAGGGCGATGGTCCTTACGAGTCTGCAAAGCGCCTTACCGATGTTCTTTCTCTTACTGCAACCCTTCCCTCAGCCTCAATCTACTCGAACCGCTTCTTCACTCCTGACGACCCGGAAGAAGCCCGTGAAAAGCCCGTCCGCCCTCGCATGTACCTCACGCACCCCGGCATCGTCGCCAGCACACTGTTTCCCGTTCCGTGGTTCCTCATGTGGGCATACGAGCTGGCTTTGGTTATAAGTCGATGGCTGGGCTCCCCATGGCACACTGTCGACAGCTACAGCGGATCCAAGTCACCCGCGTGGATTGCCCTCCAGGAACAGTCAACCCTCGATGAGCTGGACGCTGAGAAGATCAAATGGGGCAGCAGTTCAAACCGTCACCTTCAAGTCGAGGTAAAGAAGACCGAGGTCGAAGGCTGGGGCTGGGAGGGCAAGGTGGAGGACGCAACGGCAATCAAGCAGGACACAGCCTTGGGCGTCTTTAAGAAGACGGTTGGGCGGAAGAGGGGAGCAGTCGACGTGACCAAGGAGGACATTGTCGAGTTTGAAGAGTTAGGTGTCAAGACATGGAAGAAGATGGAAGAGCTGCGAGACACATGGACCCCTTTTGCTCGAGGGGGAAGTGTATAAGGGGTCATGCCGGGGGACTTAAATGTGGTTGGAGCTGAAAAGATGGACAAAAAGGTTAAAAGGAGAGTTGATATAGACAGGCTGGCCAGTAATGAATATCACGATAGTTAATACTTGCCTGACAGACTCCCCAACAAGCAAAGCCACCCCAATTGATACCGACAAAATAAATAAATAGTATTGGATCAACTCTTACATGGGTATATTGCGAGAATGACTGACATACATGGTTACACAAAGGACATTAATATTATTGCTCCAGTTGAGCTGGTATTTTCGCTTCTCCCTCCCGCATGTGCCCGCACCTAGGGGTTAACAGTTGTTACAGTAGTCCTCGACCGATTCTCCTCGTCGGAGCGGATACGGCGAAGAGTCAACTTGTCGTGTCGGCCAAAGAGACCCAGGCATAGCGGCAAGGGTACCACGGCCACGGCGACGACCGCCTCAAAAATCAGGGCCTTCTTCATATGCTCCGGTGGGTTGGCGTCCTTGGGTGCGACGAGAGCGTTGCTGACGATGATAAAGATGGCTCCGAAGAGCTGGCCACCAGCCCAGGCGATAGTCGAGGTAACCTCTGGACTGAGAGGGTGACTCAATTCGATGAGATACTCGAGGGCGACAGGGACCAGGGAGAAGCACGACGCGCCAAGGAGTGCGAGAACAACGTAGGGTCCAGCAATAGATCGTGTCTCGGGCATCCAGATAAAGATCAGGTAACAGAGGCCAACGATCGGAACGAGAACCTTGAGGGCGAGCAGGAAGCTCTTTGTGCGGTCCAGAATGGGCGATGAAATGGCAGCAGCAACAAGGCCAACCACAATCAGTACAGCACCGCCAATGCCAGCTTCGTCGTCGGAAAAGCCATAGGGCCCGAGCATCTGGTTGAGCAGAGAGGAAAGGGAGTTGAAAAAGCCAACATAGATGGAGAAGGGAATGAGGATCAGCCAGAGCTCCAGGGATCGAGAGACGACGGTGAGGGAGTCGCGTAGGTTGAGCT
This sequence comes from Fusarium neocosmosporiellum, assembly GCA_006518225.1. NCBI lineage: Eukaryota > Fungi > Ascomycota > Sordariomycetes > Hypocreales > Nectriaceae > Fusarium > Fusarium neocosmosporiellum. Next base: position 24,055 of record SSHR01001406.1, on the reverse strand, counting down.
TGGGCGTCTCGGCAGCAGGGCTAACAGGCGTGGGTGGTTTGGCTGGGACGAGGAACGCAGGGACAGAGCAAACGGTTGACTGAGATGTTAGCTGGGTCAACAGCCAAGACGCGATACTTACAATGACGGAGACATAGAGAACCATGTTGGATACATCACCAGGCTTGCTGACCATGAAGGGTGTGATCAACTGTCCAAAGGCTGCACCAAAGGGGTTGGCCAAGCTCGTAAGTGCTGTTGCTGCCACACGGCCACGGTTAGTGAACCACAGATCCGAGTAACGGGTCGGGGCAGCGAGGATGAAAGGCTGCGCGAATCCAATGACAATCTCGCCAGCCATAGCATAGGCAATGTTTCCACCACTGGCCTTGGTAGAGCCGGCATATCGAATCCAGTTTCCAATGAGAATCAGGACAGCAGCAGTCATGAAAGCCAGCTTAGGCCCACGGTGCAGGATGGCAATGCTGATCGGAAAGACGGCCACAAAGGCCAAGAAGAAGGCGGTGCTGATCCAATTAATGGTCGAGGCCTTCACATCGTAGTAGGCGGCAGCATGTGAAGATACAGGCGCAAAGGTCATCCACTATTCAAGTCAGCATCTTAATATTAGCGCAGGCCAGCTTCAACCTACATCCCAAGAGACAACGATGTTCATGAGCGTCAGTTGAGCCAGGCCGAACCAGCGGCGTTTGTATGTTCGATATTCGGTCGACGCGCCCTGGTGGATGCTGCCATCGCCCTCACCATCGCCCTCGCCCTCTCTGCGCTCCTGGAGACTAAAGTCGCGAGATCCGAGTTTCTGTTTTCGCCAGAAGCGACCACCGACGCCGTCGCCGTTCATGATGGAGAATGATTCAAAGAGCCGCTTATGCCGCCCTTGCTTCTCTTCTTGGGCGCGCATGCGTTGTTGGCAGTGAGAAAAGTCGTTTCAAGAAGAGACCGTGAGATTGTGGATTGTTGATGCAGTGGGGGCGACGACTAGTATTTCAGGAACACTGCAGGTCCGCCCAAAGCTTGATCAACGAGCGTAGGGCAGTCGACAGTGGCAAGGAGTGATGAGCAGTGTCGGAGATGTTTATCGTGGCGGCGGCGGCGGTCGCAGCGACGAAATGAGTGAATCGCGGCCGAGTTGAATGCAGTATCCGTAGTCGATGGCTAGAATCACCACCAAAAGCAACTCCACTCAGGGGATCGACAGGAAGGAGAAGCACATGCAGCTCAACCGAATTCTCTCCTGGATTCGCCGGAGGTTGTCTCGAGGTCCAGGTCACCTCACAATCGCCTCATGGATGCCGTCTCGCTTCGTCGAGTCTTGGGGTCTGTGCCGAACCGTTGTCCCACCCTTGGTATTTATTACCTGAGTTACTACCAGGATCCTCGCTGCGCTGACACGGAGTCGGAGCCGGACTGTGTTGTTGGTTCGACCGGCTCGCTCTCGCAACTGTCGCGTGGTGTTGGGCCGTTTCAGCTTGGCAAAGCAGGGGTATATAATTGCTTCTGTGATTTTCTTTGATTGATTCCTCCGGCGACGGTAACAAGACGATTCCGACGATGGATGATGGAGGATGGAGAAACTTGATCTACTGTCCCTAAAAGAGGGGAGATGTTAAACCGCCCGAGGTCATAACATTCAAGGCAAGTGCTCTGCGCTTGCACCTCCCTGGCGAACACCTTCCTGAATCCTCAACGCACTACAACCGTAACGGCCTGCGCTTGGACCCTGATAGGTCACTGCCAGACAACGGGAGGCATGCCGCAACGGCGCTTTAAACTCCAGCCAACCAAGCCCTTGACTATCAGCCATATCTCCCCCTTTCGATCTCTCCTACAAAAGAGCCATGTCCTGCGCCGCTCTCGCTGCTCGCTGCCACCAGTCGCCGTCGCCGTCGCCGTCCCGTCCTCTTCGGCGGGGGCACGGGGTTTCATCACGCCGGCTGCATTGCCCGATTTGGGCGCCTCGGTTCGCAAAACCTGCCAAGTCACATCTGAGAAATCTCACATGATGGCCAGACTATCTGTCCTGCCCATGCCGCATCTGAGTTGATTGACACGCTAGCAGGATCCGAGAGCCTCGATCTGGCGACCACTGCGTGATGGGGGTCGGGCCGGTCTCTGGCCATGGCACATGCAGGCGTTCCTCCGAAGACCCTAGAATAGACGACGGCATACAGTTTACCTGGCAGCGAGGTTTCAGCGTGCGTTGTCGCTTAAGTTGCTAATGCTCCTGTCAATGCTTTGGCATGGTCCCTCGATCTAACCATAGATAGCGGATAACGGGTTTTATAAGACTGCGCTCTCAAGAGCCGGGCTCCGATGCAAAACACATCATCTCTAGGCTATTTCAATATACTGTGGTGCTCAAGTTGGTCCGTCTAAACACAGCATGACCAACGCCTCCAGTTGGAAAGTAGTTCATGCAACGTTCCGTGTATGACATCGGGATAATGTTGTCCTTGATGCACCAACTTGAGGGCTCAACATGACTCTGCGTTAGTCTGTGGGAGCCAAGGCAGAATCCAACGGTCTACAACTACGTGTAAGAGCCATCTGTCCAGGAACATCCAGACCGAATTGCCATCCACTGGGAAGCAGCCAAGATGAACTAGCATTAGTCAAGTCGATGAAAGAAATCTATTCAGGCGTTGCAGCGTATGATACAGAGAGAGCCGCCGTCAGACAGTGCTCTGGACTTGACATCCAACAGACGACCAATCGTACAAGGAAGCCCCCGCAAGAGTATCCTCTGCCTCGTTCCGGCATGGCGTCTCGACATGGTATAGCCATCTCGTCAATACGAATCGTTCGCATCGGATGACTCGGTTGATCGAGTGTTTACTTGAGCTTAGCCCAAAGCTTAGGAGCAGCGCAGGCGGTCGCGCAGTGAGCCAGGTGGAAGACTATACATGTTAGCAATTGCGTGAGATTGGGCATCGAGACCAGCAGTCTGGTTGTGACATACACTCCTCAACGCAGTCCTCCTTGGCACCACCCTCGCTCTCTTGCTGCTGGACGCGCTCAACGCACTCATCAAAGTGGTGCTTGGCAGGAGCACACTGGGGAGAGTTCCGGCACTCTGTCGATGCGTCAGCATGTTAGAATTCCAGTCCGGATCGACGACGACGAAATAGCTCGCTCGATCCGCATGAATTGGTATGACGAACCTTCCTCGAGGGTATCCTTGGGGTCGACGAGCTCCTCCTCATCATCCTCATCCTCATCCTCCTCCTCTTCCTCCTCTTCCTCGGCCTCCTCCTCGGGATCGTCCTTGGTCTCGGTCTCGGCCTCGGGCTGCTCCTCCTATTGATTGTCAGCCCTGTCGATGGATTCACGGGGCATTGGCAGCGCCCTCGCCCGGTGCGTGACGCAATTGATGGGGTGAGAGAAAATGCGTGAGAAAAAGCCGTACCTTGGGCTCGGCAGGAGCCTCAGCCTCGACGACGCTCCATGGCGTCACGGCCTCGACAATATCGGTGAAGGCGTCCCAGATACCCATTGCGACAGGCGGAAGAATTCACAATGGCGAGTGGTGGTTTCGATTGAGGTGTCGTTGTCGTTCCTGATCGTAAGAGGTCGGAAGCTCTCGGCCAGAGGCACGAAATGAAAACTGATCCGGAACCTAGGTAATTGAGGCAGTTTGATTGGCTGAGGGGCATCCGGCTTTGTCAAAAATACCGCACGTGATTCAAGATCCGAGCGTCTTCCAGTCTTCCGGCGATTATGTCATCATTGGCCCGCACTTTAGCCGCAACAAATAATCATCACCAGTCTGCTTGATCTATCATCTCATTTCTTCTAATCTGATAGGCATTGACAAACGTATATCATGTGAGCAGGTCTGCGATCGCTACGATACAAAATTCATGGCGGTACAAAAAAGACAGTTCATAATGCAGTGCTCAAATCTTGGTATCTTGACCAGTCCTCGATGTGGTCGAAATGCGGCCGTTAATCATCGCGTTCGTATACTCCCCTGTCAATCTCGCCTCGAATGTGATCCTCCAGCCGGATATTCAACTGCTGGGCTTGCGCCTCGTCATAATCCGGCGGTGGCTCATCTGGCGCCCTCCGGCTGGCGGCACTGTCGGATCGATCTGGCCGCGTATCCAAAGTGGCTGTGGCTGGTTGACTGGATTGGGCCTCGTAGGCTGGTAGAGGTTCATCGGGAACATCAGCGCCAGGGCCCATCTCGCGGCGCATCTCCTGATACTGGAAGAGGCGCTCCCTCAACCGGATGTATGTCTCATTGAAGTCCATCATGCCGCCGTCGGAAAAGGTGAATTTGACCTCGATTCGTGGAATATCTGGGGGGATGCCACCCCCAGATACTGGGATGCAGTCCGACTTCCAGACCCATCCCCACCACATCGAGGACGAGGTCGTAGAGTCTTGGAATTTTAAGATTGGGGCACTAAAGGATTCGAACTTTGGTTCTTGGGTAGGTTTCGATGGTAGATACACGATCTACAAAGTCAGAACGTGACGGCCAGGGCAGCAGAACAAACTCACTCTCTTGTTGGTAAGGAAAAGGGTGCCCCTATCGCTTTTCCGTTGGAACGAGGTGCATCGTGATCTCAGCTCCTGGGGCACAGACAGGTCGCATGAGATCCTCGACTCGAGCTTCATCAAGATGCGTTCATTGCCAAGCTTGACGAAGCCGCCCTGGTTAAGCATAACCCAGCTATCGGCATTGTCAGGGTCGACGGGCCGCGAAGGAGGACGGCTCGTAATCAAATAGTCGTGAGGGTTGTCCATTGTAGGGCGGGGTCCATGACTCCATGGGCCGTAGATGGCGGGGCGGTCGACGGGCGGACTATGCCGCGGACGCCGTGGGCGCCGTGTACTGGACGGGACGGGACGGGGGGATAGGACGGAGGTGCAAGGACAGGACGGGATGGTAGAGCGGAGAGTGACGGGAGAGGCACGGAGGTGACGGGCGGGAGGGTGACGGAACGGAGGAGAGCCACGGGCAAGGATGGGCCTCGGAGACTGGGCGGGAACGCAAGAGACCAAGGGCCAAGGTAGAACAAGACAAGACGGGGAGAAGAAAGGCTCAAGGGGAAGAGGCTCGCGAAAGAGGCTTACTTTATCGACATTGTCGCGGACAGGGTTCAAGCGACCCTAGCTCGTGGACGAATGGCTCCAGGCTCCGTACCGGCAGGTCAGGACGTGCAGGCAGCTTTTAGTAGCTCCGAGATCTTGGAGCGAGTGGCTCTGCGGCCGGGTTGGCCTCTGGGCCTTGGGGCCTGGTGGGGGGTGGGTCGTTTGGACTGTTGGACTGTTGCAAGTTGGGTAGGTCAGGTCTGGAGAGGAGGCCAAGGGCAAGGTAGCTGGAGGAGGCCAAGGCGCAGACCAAGTTTGGGTAGACCAAGTCGAGGGAAGATGGATGGTTGGACGCGGGAGAGAGAGCCAGAGGGAGGCCTGCGGACGAGAGACCTGGGACCAAGGCAGCAAGAGTGAGCTCCCAGGTGGCTGGTGGCTGGAAGCGATGCCGTAACCAGGTGGGGGAGGCGGCGATTTGATCGAGCTGGCGGGCGATTTCGATTTGTGGGCAGGCGGCGGGCGAGACAAGACAGGCGGCGATGGTGTGATGTCTAGAGTCGCGGCAGGTGCAGTACGGCGACTAGAACGAACGGTACTCTGTCTCGAGCTGGAGGGCTGGGCTAGAGCGGCTGATGTGTGGGAGGGATGAGGGAAGGAATCAGTGTCAGTCAGTGGATGGAGTAAGGTTGGAGATGCAAAGTTGGGCGCTGCGGATCGATTTTTGGGCCGAGCCGCGGTGCTGATCTGCCAGGAGGTCCACGGTCACGGTCCACGTTGGGTGACTGTCACTTTCCGGGGCCTGGGTTGACCAATGAATATCATCATCCGCGTCCTGGGTCCTCTTGAAACAGTCCACCACGTGCTCGACGCAGTTCTGGTATGTCTACATCCATGCCTACGACTTGTTCAGAGACCTCAGACCTGGCTGTGAGCTGCCCAAACAAGCAATCGGATAGAACCATCAGGCTTCTATACACGCATCAACTTCAAACACCACAGCCACCAACACTCTGCCCTGATACCAGCATTCTCATATACCCCTGGCATGCCAGACCCTGGCCCCGACGCTGAGCTCGTTGCAACCTTGACATCAACTCCTCCGAGCGAGGATCCTGATGCCCCTCACATGGAGGAAAGGCCCCTCCCCTCCCGTATCTCTGGCAGATCCGACACCTGCCCATCGTCCGTGAAACGGAGAGGCCTGAAGGCGACGGTTGCAATCGACCTCGTCTCACCCAAAGGGTCTGTCTCCCTCATCAACACCTCCCATGACGGGAATCACATCCGGCGTGTGGCCTGTCAACCTCGTCCATCACCCGACTGGTCTTGGCCAGCTTAGCGAAAGCTAGACCCATCCACCCAGGCTCCGGCATCCACCTGCTCAACCTCAGCCCAACCAAGTGGGTTCACGACACAAAACCAGCAGTCCTGGCGGGATATGGCACCAGCATGTGTGCTTTATTTTGATGCTGCTCCTCATGGGACTCGGCACCACGAATCATGATGCCTCGGAAGAGGGGCAACCGTCATCCCACGCCAACTACGGATACCTACGTCTCTACAGTATGGTATGCATCGCCTAGCTGCATTGGATCCAGCAGAAGGACCCAGCAATCGACTGAACCCTCAAGACCGGGACAACCGGGATGGTCTCTGCCCCAGCTCTTGGACAAGCACCAACGGCTGACCGAGAACGGTACGGCGCGGCTTGGGTTCGTCGTGTCTCAGTCTGGGGTGTCATGCACTAGAAACTGATCAGCATCTACGCTCAACAAAGGCTCAGCATCCAGACCAACTCGTCCAGCGATGGATCCCAGCCTCGCCCCCGCTCAGCAACAGACTAGAAGGGCCTAACTGTCTGGAAACAGAAGACAACAGCTGATGTTGGCAGCAAAGGCGCGCTATCCTATGTACCATGAGATTCGGATCCTGTTCCTGTGCATAAAGCAACTCAACCCGCCGTGCTAGGCCGTAGTGATGCCAGGTGCATCGTCCTGCGTCAGGTCGGACCCTGGAGTGTTCCATGCGCCTGGGGACATTTGTAGGATCCATGTCTTGTCTTGAGGAGAAGAGATCAAGCACTTGGTAATCATCACCAATCTCGGAATCTATAGGAACAAGCGAGCATGATGCATTGCAGCTCAAGGCCTTGGATAGGTCTAATAAGTACCTGCCCTGACTTGCTGAGCCCTGCATGCGCACCTGCCTCTTCGCCATTCACCGTCAATCGCTTACAACTTGAGGCGGGGTTGAAAAGTTGAATTTTCCCTGAAACACCAACAACCTGGTTCCAATCCCTCATCATGACTCGACAATGCAATAGCCCAGGACGTCAATCGCGGCTGGGGCCGTTGACAGGACGGTTCCCATCCTCCGTCACATATCCCTTGCTCAAGAGACATGTCATTTCTCACCAGCCGAGCCTCCTCGTCACCGATTGACACCTGGACTGGAATTGATAGCCCGTCAATGCGTTCTCTCGCTGCTGTACGACCCCGCTTGAGTCGCGAGAATCAGAGAGGAGAAAAGAGCCAACAAGGGACGTCATCTGGCTGCGAGCTCCATAGCTCCTAAGCTAGGGTTATGTAGCCTCCCTCGCAGCCGCAACAAGCTCCGCTTAAGCTTCTGTCCGCAAGGCGGAATCCCACGTCTCCATGATTGGCTTCTGCAAGCCCCTCGCCGCCTCCCCACCATCCTGGCAAGGTCGCGCAGCGACATGTGCTGGTACCGAACATGATTGGACCTCCGGGTTGATGGAGGCTCCGGAGTCACGGAGCTCCCAGCTCCATCACAACTGATCCTCCTGCGATTATCGCAGCTTCACACGACTACAGATACTCCCTTGACGAGCCTCTATTCTTCACCGACTTGTTGTCCTTATCCTATCAACATGGGTTCTCACGCCGAGAACATCGCCAAGCTTCAGCAGTACACTGCTTGTGATATCTCAGATGCGCTCCTAAAGCTCAAGGTGCCCGGTGCCGGCTTCATTGCCGACCTTGACCTCTACAGCCACCCGGAGAGCAAGCCGGCTTCGGTTACCATCGCTCCAGTCTCGACAGTCTTGTTCGCTCGCAAAGGAGAAGATCTGCCAGAGCCAAAGAACATTCCCAGCGGTGTTCACTGGGCTGATCTGACACAACCAGGAACGATTGTCGTTCTCAAGCAGCCAGATGGTCAGAACAATGCCGTCTGCGGTGGTATCATGGCAGTTCGCATGAAGGTATGCCAAGCCAAGGGCATAATCGTGGCAGGGCGCGCCAGGGATATCGAAGAACTTAAGAGCACCTCCTTGCCTGTGAGTCCCATGAACCTGGTTACTTTCAAACTCTGAGACTTGCAGATTTGGGCCCGTGGAGTGTCCACTGTCGGAGCCGGTGGCGGAAGTGTGCCCTGGGCCACCCAGGTACCTCTGGACATTGACGGAACCCTCGTGTCTCCAGGCGACCTGGCATTTAGCGATCCAATCAACGGGGTGGTCGTCATCCCTCAGGACAAGGTGTCTGCGGTGGTCGAATTGCTGCCCGGGCTGACGTCGGCCGACGACAAGGTCAAGGAGGATGTTCTCAAGGGGGTGACAGTCTACGAGGCCTTTAAGCTGCACCGAAGTAACCTATGATGACCAAGCCATGGACACAGTGGCTGGCTGGACAAATACGCTTATATGTACCATAACGAGTGAAAGGACGACATACACACTCGATAACGCCGTGTCATCAGTTCATTAACATGCCATCATCAAGCAGACGCAACCAGACTACCAACAATGTCCCAAACAACCATACACAAAGAAAGAAGAAACATTCCGGCATCCAGACTTATCCCAGCCACTCATCCTTCTTTGGCGCCGGCGGCTTATCCAGACCAAAGTCGAGCTTGGGCATCTCAATCTTTGGCGCCTGCTCAACCTTTTTCTTCTGGCCTCCTCCGGCCTTCTTTGGCGAAGCCCGAGACTCCGGTGGCGGCCCGTATCGTACATCCTTATAATCCCAGCCATCCTCAGCGGCCGCTGCGACCCACGTGCGAAGGCCGTCGTGTACGCTTCCATAGAATTTCTCCTTGCAGAGGCGAAGACTACCTCCAAGACAGCGTTCCCATCCGGAAATGCGAAACTGCGCTCGCAGAGCATTGCGCTCCTCGACAGTAGGTGTGCACGCCAGGATCGCGTTCATGAGATCGAGATGGCAAGCCAGGTAGTTGGTCGCATCCCATTCCACTCCGCCCACGTACGGCGCTGCCGGCACAGGAGGGCGCTCCTGAGGAAAGTGCCGGAGCATGTAGGTATATGGACCAGGGTTGGAGTCAGCCGATGAAGGGCGCTCCGAGGGGAGGTCTACGACGTTGACGTTGTGGAGGAATATCCAAAAGACTTCCTTTGTCACGCAGACGACCTCCTTGCACCATACGCGGTATGGCCTCTCCTGCCTCATCTCGAGGACAAACGGCAACGGACGTTCGTCTTCCTTGGGTTCTGGGTCTCGCAAATGTGAGAGGACATTCTTTGCTCTCGTCACCCGCTCAGTCGGGCTTGCAGACTCGATGTATGTGAAGAGGACAGACGTGATGATGTTGCGTGTGGTGAATTCGCTGGGACCCTTCTTCTCAGGGTCAAACAGCATGTGGAGGAGCTTGGGAAACAAGTCGCCCTGGATTGTGTCGAGATACTGCATGGCGCGAGCAGTCGTCGACAATGCCTTGAGACAGAGAAGGTTCTCGTGGAGGAGCGCATCCTCATGTTCCTCCCTACAACATGTCAGCTTAATCCCAACTATAACAAATGGCAGAACCTACCTCCACTCAACCTCCATGATGCGGTTGAGGAGACCAACAATCTCCTTCATGCCACCCTGCTGGATAAAATCTTCGATCCAGGCGACGGTTTCGTTCCGCAGCAACAGTCGAAGCTTGTGAACCTTGCCGACTTCGACAAGCTCGGGCTTCTGAACCTTTCTGAGATAGGCCACATAGTCGCCCGGGCCTTGCTGGAGCTTGATCTTGGAGAGGATGCCCGAGTTGGCTGACCCGCTTGATCCGGGAGGAGCTTCACTAATCACACTATCGGTCGATTTGCTCCTAAAGTGGCGGCCGAGGGTGCCATCGCCCTTGGACTTTTTGACGGGTGAGCTCGGTTCCTTGTTGTCCTTTTTTCCTCGAGAGAGCGTGAAACTCTTCCCTCTTGATCGCTTCGGCTTGTCTTCGTACGTGCCCGCATCAACTGAGCCGTTGCTGTGAACACTGTCAGTAGAACAGGGCCTTTCAGCCCTCGCAGCCTGCATCTCGGCCCAGTCCTGGCGGATAAACTCCATCTTGATGGTGTTGCTCAAATTTCGCATCTTGTACCTCTGGTTCTCTGGAATGTTTCGTCGATCCAACATGGCCTCGAGGTGCTTGTCGATATCCTTAGGATCGAGTACCCTCTCGGTGGGCTCGGCGACGGTCGACATGGACTTGGATCGGCCGTGGGTGAATGTAAAGGCACTCAGGACCTTGCCGCGGCTGGTCTTACTCTTGGACTCGGTCGAGTCCTTGGAGCCCTTTCGGGACTCGTTCGGGAAGCGGGCCTTTGTTGGTGACGGTGGTGGGTCCATCTTGGTATGCATGGGGTGGAATGACTTTGGTCTCTCTCTGACAGCAGGTCGATTGCTCATGTAAAGGTCCTGGTCGCTTGGTTTCCTTGTTGCGTCGAGACTTGCACGTTGGCTCCGTGGCTCTTGGCCCAGAGGGTTGGATGTGAACTGGGCGTATATGGGGGTGGGCGCAGGTGGTTCATCGGGTGTTCTGTTCTCCTTGTCCTTGGAATTCATACCCTCATCGGATCCGAACCTGCCTAGGTTTTTGAGGGTCTTGGGCCTCAACAGACCAGCCAAATTGGTTCCCGACTTGGTCTTTTTGGGTTTGGTTGGCGAGACGTCGCGGGACTTGGTGCCCGAGGCGTCATTGCCAGCTGCCGTGATGACAGTAAAGTTGCCGAAATTGTTCTTGGTCGGTGATGGTGATCGGCCGCGGTCGTCTCGGTCGTCTCGCCTGGGGAAGCGAGGGATAGGCTCCTGCTGATTGCGCTGCAGCTCAGCCAAGGCGCCGGGGTTGGAAAAGTTCTCAAATGCCATGATCTTGGGCTGTATCGGGGGCGTGGGGCCGTCAAAGGGACTCTGAGGAGGGCGGTCTTCGTTGGAGGCCTGGCGACGGTTCATAAAGGATTCGAGTATCGATGACTTGGGCCGTGGGCGTCGGCCCGGCTCAAAGCTGTTGACCCCGCTGGGATTCATTGTCGCCTGGTCTGGAGGCTCGTTCAACAGTCCGATTGACAGCTAGACTGGCCCTGGCTCGATCAAGGACAAACGACAAAGCGTTGGGTAAAGAGGATGCTGAAGAACATAAGAACGAAAACAAAAGACTTCACCGACGGTGAAGAGGAACAGACTAAGATGCCGGATGAGACTATGCCATTGCGGGAGAAGAAAGGAAAAACCGGGGTAACAAGTGGTTGACAAGTCACGGATAGATAGGTCCAGGCCGTTGCGGTGCAGGTGTGGATTGTTTATCGGGGCGCGGCGGTTGACCGGGAGACGGCGGTGGTGCTATCTTATCGGTGACGGGTGGATGATGCGGATGCACGATGGCGTGGACGAGCGTGAGCGGATTAAATTTGGGCCTCGCATGTTTGATGTTTGTTTAATTGCTGCAGGAAGAATTTGAAGGGCAAGATTTCGCTTGGTCGTGGTCAACGTTGATCGACAATCGGAATGGTTCTACAAATAGATCTAGAATCCTACCTCGCAAGATTGATTACCCACAACACTCTAGCCCAAGACAGCGACGTTTTCAATGCTTTCAATGCTCCATGATATATATTTGCGCTCTTGATAATGCTTTGTTTGCTTGATAGCCGAATTTCGTCAAGATGCTAGTGTTCCCCGTCAGATATGTTGATCCAGCCATTGACAATGTCGCGAACCATGTCGTCCCAGTGCTGGGCATGTCGTCTGTGTGTAGAGCTGTGTCGTGTGCTTAAGTGCCCATATACCGAGTGGTAGGAGGAGTAGTTCATCCTCTCATCCTCCCTGCCGACCCTAATGCCGACTTGTAGTGTCGATACTGTGGGGAACGGGTCAAGAATCGGTACGGATCGGTCAAGATGGAGTCCATCAAGAGGATGGATGAAGATGTAGAGAAAGATGTCGAGTAACAGCAATGGACAGCAAGAGATGGAGGTTCAGGATGGCATCACGTGGTTGATAGGTATTCAAGGCAGGAACCTGTCCAGGCAGCACATCCCCATTCACCTCCACCATCTCCATCATCAGATCAATCACGACTCTTGACACTTCTATATGCACCATCTCCATCTCCATCTGCCGCCGCCCTCTACCGAAGTCTTAACCCCGGCTTCTCCACCATGACAACCCCATAACCACCACCCCGCCACTTCAACGTCAATCGCCTACCTAGCAGCCAACCGCGTCTCCGAGGGCGTCCTTTTTTAAATGCAAGATTCCGCTCTTAGACCGAGGCTTGTGTGTTTTAAGTGTGCGTCTCTCCCGCCGTTGGATCTCGTGGGGTCTCGGGATAAATGTTTAGCCTTCTGCCCCTCCATCGTCACCAACTGCTCATGACTTCTTTTACTCGTCTTTGACTTCGATCCTCTCCAGCACCAATTGGCTTTTGTCTATGAGGTTCATCCCAAGACTCGCTTCCAAAATGCCTGTTCATCATCTCATGGTTGGCACCTGGACCCCTCCGGGTGCCATCTTCACCTTTGCTTTTGATGATGAAGCTCTCACACTTGACCTCATCAAAAAGACCGAGATTCCTCGTGACGAGCCCATTTCATGGATGACTTTCAGCGTAAGTCAAAATGGGGCCAATTGATCGCCAGCTGACCGTCAAAGCATGATCGGAAAGCCATATATGGCGCAGCCATGAAGAAGTGGTCCAGCTTTGCCGTCGAGTCGCCGACTTCCATCACCCACCAAGTGTCTCATCCCATGCAACACGATCGTATGTCTCGAGCCCACGACTCAGCTTCTCGACTAACTTGTCAGCCAATGCCTCTCTCGCGACGACAAATACCAGAGCCATCTTTCTCCTCGCTGCAAACAAGCCCCCGTACGCCGTCTACTGCAACCCATTCTACGACCACGCCGGCCATGGTGCCGTCTTCACGACAGACTCGACCACCAAGGCTCTCAAGGAAAATGTTCAAAACTACCCCTACCAGCCTAACACGGGCATTCACGGCATGGTCTTTGATCCAAAGGAGGAGTACTTGTACTCAGCCGATCTCCGTGCTAATAAGCTTTGGGTCCATCGCCGCCGAGAAAACGACGCTGCCCTCGACCTAGTGGGATCTGTCGAGTGTCCTGATCACCGAGACCACCCCCGTTGGGTTGCCATGCATCCCACAGGCAATTACCTCTATGCGCTCATGGAAAAGGGCAACCGCATCTGTGAATACCTCATCGACCCAGCCACTCGTCTCCCCGTGTATACGCATCGACAATACCCTCTAATTCCTCCCGGTATTCCTGACCGGTGGACACAATATCGCGCCGATGTGTGCGTACTATCTTCGTCTGGGAAATATCTGTTTGCCTCGTCACGGGCCAATTCTTTTGATCTCACAGGTTATGTCGCTGCCTTTGCTCTGTCACCTACAGGTGCCATTGAGCGCCAGATCTGCCTGAACCCTACACCTACGAGTGGAGGTCATAGCAACGCCGTGGCGCCGTGCCCCTGGACCGACGAATGGGTGGCCATTACAGATGACCAGGAGGGGTGGCTGGAGATTTACCGCTGGCAGGACGAGTTTCTTGCTCGCGTGGCTAGGGTGAGAGTGCCTGAGCCTGGTTTTGGCATGAATGCCATCTGGTACGATTAGGACAACAAAATGAAGAGAACAAGAATGTCTACGAAATATTGCGGACACTAACTGTCCCCGCTCGAGCTACCTATTAGCTTGAGACGCCGATATACATGCAGTTGCCAGAGACATCTGCTCGCTGATGCCATGCTCATATCTCCTAATTTGTACCGTTGGTTTTGGGTCCGTGGTCGGCATCATCCTCTACAGCCTCCTCGTGGTCATTGCCTAATAGCGGCGTTCGTTCATGTCCTCCAATACGCTGCGTATTCGTGAAGCCAATGTGTGACGCCGCTCGGGGAGGCAGACGACTTGAAGCTGAAGTTGAAGTTTCGAGGGGAGTCGCCTGATTTGCGCCGAGACCCTGCTTGATCTTGAAGACACTGCCGCGAGTGTTGCTGAGAGGTTTTGTGGCTCGGTTGGCAGGACCCAGACGCAGCTGCTGCCTCATCTCATCCAAGCTAGCCTTGACAACAACAGGGGTTCCCTCAATGCCACCGTCCGAGGTTCTGCGCTTCATGTGGATAGCAGTCTTGGCTCCGTTGTGAAATCCGCCTTCATAGTTGCTGTGGTAAGATGCAGTCTCGATAGCATGGTTTTCATCGACATCAACGAGAATGGCAGCTTCGGGTGCCTGCTTGCTGGCGGTGGCAGCCACAGCGGCAGCTCCGGCCTGGATACGACGGGCTCGGGGGGCCGGAGTCAGGCGTCGAATGGCCTTGTGGACATCAACATAGACATCGGATTCATCAACAATTTCCCTAATTGGTCAGCTTTGGTTGGTCGGAGGAGCGAACAACTTACTCTCCAATCAGCTCCTCAATAACATCCTCCAGAGTAACAACACCCAGGGCGCCGTGATCCGATCCAGGAAATTCCGAAACGAGCACCATGTGGGATTTGCCCTCCTGGAAAAAGTTGATAATGTCCAGGCAGCTGGTCTCGGGTCTTGTCTCGACAATAGCTCCAAGGGGCACATCGCGGACGGGGATCTTATCCTCGGGGTCGTACGTAATAAGAGTCTTGACAAGGAGCATACCAACAAAGTCCATATGGTTTCCAGAGCGATAGATGGGGATGCGCGAGTATCCTGAGGACAAAATATCATCCATTGTCTTCTCATCAAGAATGTGGTCCTCGGAAAGGGTGTAAACATCGTCCATGGGCGTCATGACTTCAGCAACGGGCTTATCCTTCAGGTCCAAAACAGCTGTGATAATGGTAACCTCATCCTGGTTCAGTCGCTCCGAGAGCTCTCCGAGGGACTTGTGGAGAGTGACGAGCGTCTTGAGGCCGCTCTTCTTGTACAGTGTGCCATGGTCCTCTCCGAGGATCCAGTCAAGGAGCTTGGCGATGGGCCACGAGATAGGGCCAGTCAAGTACATGAGCATCAAAACGGGCGTCGACATGTATCCGCCTATGGGGAGTCCGTATCGCACACAGATGGATTGGGGGACGATTTCACCAAAGATAACTACCCTTGTTAGCTTCACCACCGATAGAGTCGCACCGACATACCGATTAGGATTGTACTGCCGACGACCGCAGCAACACCCCCGCCAAGAGTTCGGTCCAACACGACAGGTAATGACTCGTTTACGATGACATTTGACAGGAGTAGCGTAACCAGAACCCAGTGCTTCCCGCGATTCAAAAGTTTCAGCACGCGCTTCGCATTCTTATGCTGCGGTTCGGTAGGATCGCCCGAGAGAACCTGAAGGTAGATGCTGTCCTGTCCCATCAGGCTATGCTGGTCAGCGTCGCGTGGTGCCAAGAGGAGAGGGGAACTTGCGCAATGGTCAGACCGGCAAAGGCACCACCCAGGAGCACCAGAGCCATCGAGGCAACGGCGAGCACCCAGAGGTCAGCGCCCTCTTCTTCATGACGGTGGCCCTGAGCTTGAATTGGGTGAGCCGAGACTGCCGCCGTCAAGCTGGCGCCAAAGACTCGACCCATGCCAATGACTGCGGGCCGTAGGGCGCTATACCGAGCTGCGTGTCGCGTCATGATTGTGCGGTTTCTCCGGGGAGAAGCTCTGCAGTGTATGCGCTACGTCGTGTAAATATCCTACTATCGTCTGAAGGTCTGGACCTGAAGGATAATGTTGTTGAATCGTCTGCGATCCGAGGCACGAGATACTCGGGATGACAAGTGACAGGGCGATAGTGGCTGGAATGTGTCTGAGACAGTCAAGGATACGTCAAGAAAAGCTCGGAAAGATTGGCGAGAAGATGAGAATCGAAGCAAATGTAGGAGTCGTCACGACCTTCGCACCAAAGGCGATTGGTGATGAAGAAAGTGGAAGGGAAGAAGTGGGACGAACCTGAGCGAGCTATAAGAGCATCGACCTGTTGCCGATGACGCCAACAGGGAGCTCCCGGCGAGCGGCGCTGGGGCTGTGATTGGCCAGATTCCGATTAGCCCAGGGTCCAAATGCCCGACGGTTCAGCACAGTCCACTGGGTTACAGCAGCTAACAGTGCTACGCCGCCCTAATTTCGCGGCTAGCAAATTACGCGGGGCGATTAGGGCGCAAGAGGATCGCAAGGCAACATGAAGTCATCATGGATGCGGACCTTGTCTCCCTTGTGTTTACAATTTTGAGTTAATATTCAAACAAGAGTCAATTCGATTCAGTTCAAGGGTTATTTCACATCAATTCGAGCTAGCAAGTCAATGCCAAGTTGATTGGCCAATCTGTCTATGGTCCGAGCTTCACGGGCTGCCCACCAAGGTACCTACCTACAGCTGCACCAGACTCACATCCAACACTCCCTCCGAGTTCTTCAACCCTTCCAGCACCTCGTTACTCACCGGCCCAAGCACCCCCAGAATCATCAATGCCTCGTCGCCCTTGGGATCCGGCGGAGTCTCGGCCCCCTTGGACGCCTCTGGGTCGAGACTGGCCACCTGCATCGACTTGATGTTGATCCCGTGCATCCCAAGAACCGTCCCAACACCTCCGATCTTGCCAGGCTCGTCGTAGTTGTGCAGGATGATGAGGGTCCCCTCGGCCGTGAAGACGCCGTTGAACCGGCCCAACTTGGAGATGAAAACTCGTTCGTCGCTGGCGTAGCCCTCAATCACCTGCTCCCTGCTGCTGCCCGTCTGGTAGGACCGCAGTGTCACCAGGTTGGCGTAGGTCGACTGCGAGTCACCAGAGTGCGTCTCGCTGATGACAATGCCCTTCTCCTTTGCAATGAGCGTCGCATTGACAATGTTGACGTGCGAGTCACTGAATGATGACACCAGTCCCTTGACCAGCGCAGCGAACAGCGGCTTTGTGTTGGACATGCTGGCCAGGTCACCGTGGTAGATGAGCTCGAAGTGCCGGCCCCCCATCATGCCACCCTTGTGGCGCACAAAGTGCTGCGTATACAGGCGGCCCATCTTCTCGACGAGTTTCACAGAAGGCTGCAGCTTGCGATATTCCTCGGGCATGATGATGGGTGCGTTGACGGCGCTGGTGGGGAGACCGCCACGCAGAATCTCGAGCACCTGTGTGCAGACATCCATTGACACGTTCTCTTGGGCCTCAATCGTCGAAGCTCCCAGGTGAGGTGTTGCTACGACCTTGGGGTGCTTGCTGAGCTTGGCTGCTATCGAGTCTGGGGCCAGAGGCTCTGTAGACCACACATCGATGCCAGCTCCTGCGATCCATCCCTCGTCGAGCCCCTTGATCAATGCGGCTTCATTGTACACGCCACCACGAGCAACGTTGAGCACGCGGGCTGTCTTCTTCATCTTCTTCAGTTCTTCCTCGCCAATCATGTCCAGCGTGGTGGCCAGAAGAGGCGTGTGGATGGTCAGAAAGTCAACAATCGGGAGCAGCTCTTGCAGGCCAGACACAAGCTTTACGCCCGCCTGACGGGCCATGTCGGCACTCGCATAAGGGTCAACAGCCACGACCGTCATCCCGAGGCCTTTCGCCATGCGGGCAACGTTCATGCCGACCCTGCCCAGGCCGATGATTCCGAGAGTCTTGGAGCTGGCTTCTGAGCCTACAAGCTTGGAGCGGTCCCATCGGCCGGCCTTGACGCTGCTGTCAGCCTGGCCAATGTTGCGGGCTGTCGCTAGAAGAAGTGCAATTGTATGCTCTGCCGCAGCAATGATGTTGCCTGAGGGGGAGTTGACGACTATGATGCCTTGAGTCGTTGCAGCCGGGACGTCGATATTGTCAACGCCGACGCCAGCTCGTGCGACAACCCTGAGCTTTCTCCCGGCTTGTAAGACGTCAGCCGTGACCTGAGTCTCGGAGCGCACAATGAGGCCATGGTAGTTGGGGATCAAGCTGATGAGTTCGGCAGGCGATAGGCCTTTTCGGTTGTCGACGTCAAAGTGAGGAGTCAAGAGGGCCAGGCCGTCAGGGGACACCTTTTCAGGGACAAGAATGCGCGGACGATTTGAGGAGCCATTGGACGGCGTGTCAAAAGTAGCAATAGGAGCCATGGTGAGTTGGATGGTCTACGTGCTGTGTAAGAGCAGACGAGTCTCTAGAAGCAGGCGAGAAGCCATCAAGGTTCAGGGCGACGACCCGGTATAAGTAAGTCGACATGACGTCTCCGCCTTTGTCCTCAAGAGATGACCGCTACCCGCTACTTCTGAGCCAATCCAGAGAGGCCATGCCATTCTGACCGTCCGCAAAGTACTTTGGGGACTCCTTCAATGACAAGTCACGGACGGAATGCAGACTCCCGTCTCCAGGGCCAATCCCACGCCGAGCCCACGGATATTCTCTCGACGCGGGGGTATTTCTGCACGCGGTTTCAGTGAGACGTGACCAATTGTCGATAAATGTCGCGGCGAGAGCGCGGGGGGGGGGGAGAACAACGAGGACACGTCCATGTCGTGGAACGGAACGAGGCTTGGAGCTGGCACGCGAACATTGGCCTCAAGGTTGCAACCCCTCACTTCCCACCGCCCCGTATGGAACTACTGCAAGCCACGGGCCGCCGTGGGGTTCGCATCGGCAAGTCTTGTGTCATTCACGCTGAGGTTCGTCAGCTACCGAGTGAGTTAAAGCGCTAAGCCTGCAGTGCAGTGCATTCAAGGCTGATTGCCACGTTTGAGCTGTCGCTACTCGTCTTCCGAGTGGCTCTTACGAGAAGGGATTATCCTGCTTTTCAGACACGCGCTTTGATTGTATTTGCTTTGCTTTGCTGCCCTGCTCGGCTCCGGCTAAAAGTTGTCCTGGCCAGAAAACCTCTCGTTCTGCACAATCTCAATCCAGTAGCCATCGGGGTCCAACAAAAAGGCCACATTCTTCATCCGTCCGTCTGTGAGTCTCTTCTTCCAGTTGACGTTGAGATCCTCGAATCGCTGGCAGGCAGCTTCCAGGTTGTCGACCGAGACGCCTAGAATGTCAGCTGGGTACTGACAAGAGTACATTGCACTTACAGATGTGACCGAAGCCCTGAGGCTCCTTGTTGCCGTCGTGATAGCTAAAGTTCTCGTCGTTCTCGGTTCCATAGTTCCAGGTCAGCTCGAGGAGACCCTCGCGACGGGCAATGTCGCTCTGGTTCTGGCCCTCGACGAAAGGCTTGTCCCCAGGGTAGCCCAGGAAGTAGAGGTTGAAGCTGGCGTCAGGGTTTTCGAGGGTTCTGAAAAGAGACATGCCAAGGACATCCTTGTAGTACTTGAGAGACTTTTGGGCATCCTTGACGCGGATCATTGTGTGGTTCTATGCTGTTAGCGAATATCAAGCTGAGGAACTGGGTCGTACCATTGTATAAGTGGACACATCAGTCTCCTTGACGTCCTCGGTCTCTTTGTAGTCGTTTCGGGCAATAATCTCAACCCAGTAGCCATCGGGGTCAAGCACAAAGGCAATGTTTCTCATTCTACCGTCGGAAAGCTTCTTCTGGAACTTGTAGCCGGCATCCTCGATGCGCTGGCAAGCAGCCTGGATATTGTCAACGGCGATGCAGGTATGGCCGAACCCGCGATGAGGCTCCTTGTTGCCGTTGTTAATCTTGTACTCGGGGTCATCCTCAGTGCCGTAGTTGTGAGTCAGCTCAATGAGGCCCTCCCTGTCAAAAGTGCTGTTTCCATGAGACACAGCATTGGGGGAGTCATAGCCCAAGAAGTACAGATCGAACTTGGCCTCGGGGAACTGAAGTCGTTTCACGACGCTGAGGCCTAGGAACTCGTAAAACTTGACTAGACGGTAGCTCTAGTCAGCAGGCCCAAGCCATCAGGGTAGGTACTTGACATACCGGACTCCTTGGGGTCCTTGACTCGAATCCTTGTCTCGTCAGCCTGCAGATCTGGCTGCGGAGCCATCTACGCTTACATCGAGTGGTTGAACTTGTAGTTCTTGGTATCAGTGGTGGCCGCCATGGTGACTGATCTGGAGTGTCCAGGGGCGGAGACGTGAGGGAGAGCTGGTCGAGTTAGTGAGTTCTGGATTGCCCTGATTCGCTGCGCAGCTCTTGCAAAGCTCATTGAGTCGAGTTCGTGTGAGTTGCGGGTTGATGATAAATTGAGCAGGATGAAGCTGAAGCTGGTATCGAGCCCCTCACTGACCCCACTTTACAGTTCCACGATGAGGAAGCGACTGACGTCAAACAATTATTTACTATTATTGTCAACCATTACCAATTGCATATCATATATAGGCGAAGAATAAACAATATTTGCAATTTCAAGCTAGAAATGCCATCTAGATCCTTGCTGGATATATACCTGGTGAAACACAGCCCGCAAAGGGCGTCACGCAAGAGTGTAGGGTAGGTAGCTGAGAAGCGTCAACCTCGGTGATGCCTCTGCCGTGTAACTGGATTAAGTCTAACTATTGGATATCGCATCCGTTATCCGATGGCTGTGTACATACCCGTTCCCTAACAGCAGACATCGTCTTCGCGTGAACCTGACCGTGGCATCATGACTTCTCCACTGTTAGTGCCCACGTTTCTACATGACAGGCCCTCATAACCCCTGTACCAACAAAAGGCACCGAAAGCCCTGGACAAGGTCAATAAAGGTTATCCAGCCTCATCACCGAACCCTCTGCTATAAACAGAACAAATAAACGTCTTCAAGTGCCCCCAAGACCAACGCCGGCTGCCACTGGACTGCGGGGCCTCAGCTTGTGGGACTCGACTCAGCCCAAGCCTAAAAGAGCATCGTGCCAGGATCTCATCTCTATTTACTCTGCTGCTAACCGCCCACCTGTCGCATCCATCGCTCGCCCGTTCTCTCATCTGCATCATCAGCTTCCCAGCAGCTCTCCTCCGCGCCATAGCATGTGATGCCATGATCTCCTCGCCATCCCTCTTGTCCATCGCGCCTTGATCAACGCCGCGATCAGGGTGGCCCAACATTATTATCACCCATCGCGAGGCCACCACCATGCAGCGACCTCAAAACCTTACCGGCGAGTATGATGAATCGGCCATCATGGAGGACGTCAAGGCCCCTGACGAGCAGGCGGCTGTCGACATTGTCCGGACCCACGGTCGGTCGCCCTTGACAAAGACGAGGTCCATGTCGGATGGAGGAGGAACTCCCTCTCGCCTGTCACCCTCGCCACACATCGAAGCGTCTCGCCGAACCTCGAAAGACGACACCAGCATCCCGACTCCCCAGCCAGTGACGCCTCGCCGTCCTGCGCTGTCGAACCGTGGCTTTGCGATACATATGCCACCTCGGGAATTCACTCCGCCCCCAGCGAATCCCTATGTCAAACCCGCTCCTCTATCCCCCAAGCTCGACCACTCCCAGATCTACGCCTCTCCTACAAACATCCTCCCCCGTCGCTCCCGAGGCCTCGACTTCTCCCGCGCTGCCACGAGCCTGCATCACTCGACCCTCGCCGAGCAGTCATCGCCCGACTCATCGCCGACTGCCGGTGGCCGGGCGATGAACATTCCCACCCGGAGGAGCCACTATGCAGGACCCGAGCAGACATCGACGTCTCTCTGGTCCGTCATGGGTAACGAAAAGATGCATGTTAGCAGTTCTCTTGGAAGCACCCAGGCCGTGGGCTCCGATTCGTCCAGCAGCTCGGACGATGATGACCTGATGGACGAGGACATGGATGAGACCTACGTGACGACTCCTCAGGTCAATAAGATTGGCCCGATCCTGGGGGCTCAAGGGTCTGGTGGAACCTTTGGATCCCCCGCAATGAGCAGCCTCATGAGTTTTCAACAGCGACAGCGACCCCGCAAGCAGCCCAAGAAGAAGGGCCGGGGGCCTCTTGGCCTCGGGTTCAGCGGTGCATCTCTGTCCAAGTCACCACCCAGCAACTCCGCACGGGCTAGACGCGAGAGCATCAGCTGGCAGGCCAATCAATTGCACATCTCCGGTGCCGACTCGGATGAGGCACGAGCCATGGGTGATGACGGACTTGAAGGTCAGCGCAGTGTTATTCGGCGGGTGGTGACGCGGAGAGGGAACCTCTTTGTGAGTGGCACATTGATTGATTGACTACTGCATTCACTAACATTGTACAGCCCAAGACAAAAGGGTTTGCCCGTATCCGGGCAGCTCTCATGGAAGAGAGTACTCCCGCCGAAGCCGAATTCCGTCGAGAAGCCGAGGTTGTCAAACAGGTCCGTGAGAGTGACATGGACCTTGAGCCCAGAATCCCACCACCGGTCGCAGACTCAATACAAACCACGACTGCCCCTTCGTCGCCAAACCTAACACAGCAAGAAGGCCTCAATGATGTCCCTGAAGATGACATCATGGGAGATGTGGTGATGGGCCTCTCGGGCAGCTTCAAGCAGCACGCCATCAAAAACTCCAAGGGCAAGACCTTCTGGGACACCTTTTCAGAGTCCAGCAGTACTGGCGGTGCCAGGACCACACCGCCTCCCGCTGCATTCCTTCCCCGAGGTTCCTCCTCGGGCATCAGCGAAGATGTGGCGATGGATTCACCGTCAGTCGGTGGAGCTGCCGTAAGTCCCCTGCCTACACCCAAATTAAGGTCCTAACCACTCACGCTTCACAGATAACCGGTCCCCAGCCTCCCAGCGCTGCAGAAATCACCCGCCGCATCAATAGCAAGCGCCGACGTGACGATGACTTTGACCCCGTCAGCTTCAAGCGGCGTGCCGTCAGTCCTGGCATGAGCGTCCACAACTCTCCTATAATGCAAAGCCCCCTCCAGCGAGACGGGATGTCTTGGGGATCTCGACCAGGCAGCAATGGCGGAGACAAGGGGGGTAGCAGTGCCCCCAGCGAGTCTGGAAGTACACCAGGCAATCTTTCTGGCGGCAGCTCTGCAGGGAGGGTCAACGGCAAAGGCCGTGTTGGATTCCAGGGGATGATTGACACCAACGATGGCATCATGCGTATGAGCATTGAGTAATCTGGTGCCCCGAGCCCATGTTTGTTTGCAGCCTTGTTTTTGTCAGCGTGTATTAAAAGCATACCGAGGCGTTATGGGTGTTGGCGTTTTGGGCGGCATCCGGGAACTCGATGCAGATAGAATCAGCCTTTTCAGGTGGCTTTCCTTTATTAATACCCTCAGATTGAGCAGAGAGCTAGAGTCAAGAAATGCCTCGTGATAGATAGATATCGACCTGGTATCTACAATGCCATCCCAACGCCAAAGCCATAGACTGGCACCCGCATACCCCTCAATGAAACCCAAACGCCGTCTATGCTGTATCGCTGCCAGAACATCACTCAACGCCAACGCCTTCTTCTGGTACGGTGAGTGTTCCAAGCTTATCATCGAGCCACCGCGCAAGCTCGGCAGCATGGCGGCGGAGAGCAGCCACCACGGCTGCCGTGCCGGTATTGCTCTCAAGGCTGGCCGTCGTCTGCGCGCCTGTGCTGAGGATGCTGTCGGCTCCGTCTGGGCTGCCCACATGTGATGCCTCGCCTGGGGGGACTTGAAGGTGATCGATATGCGGCGCCGCGTGCTCTGCAACGTCCGGGCTAGCGGGCCCGACGCAGACAAAGAGGAGACCGCACTTCAACCGGCGGATAACAACGGTGCCGCTCGTGAGTTGGACGGTGACTGTGGCGGGCTTGATGCCCCTCCCCCTGGCCGAGGGGTGCGACTCGAGCTGCTGGCTCTGCGAGAGCCGATCCGTCTCGTCTTCGTCGTCCTCGTCGGGCGGGGAGCTGCCGATGGGATCGGGGGTGCGGGAGCCAGGCAAGGCGGACGCGAGGGCGGGCGCCGAGGTGGAGTGTATAGCGA